>JAIPRK010000148.1:161960-350418 GCA_025469195.1 Chaitophorus viminalis | reverse complement strand
TTTATTATATATATATATATATATATATATATATATATATATATATATATATATATAAGCTTTTAATTAAAATGTTCGATTTGCATTTCAACTAGAATATTATAAAATGTGGAGCATTCACTCGAACATTCAGGAAAGTAATTTCACAATGTTTGCATTATATAATCATAAGAAGCATCAAAAAATATAATCCTAAAAAAGCAATCAGGTATTATTTAAGTTTATACGTAGAAATTATAACATGTCCACGTATAAATCTCTTTCAGTTTTCCCTAAAAGATTATCGAACGTGTACAAAATGTTCTAAACAGTACCTATATAATCGATAAACTAGGTAGGCATTTAGTACTTAGTATCGAGTTTTCATCGAAGTCACAGAAAAAATAAAAATCATATATCGATAAATTGGTCATGCCACAGTACTGCGTGGATGCTGCATAGCGGACTACTTTGTTCTTCCAATACTATTCTTGTACAGCAATATAGTCAATGGGAAGAAATAGCCCACTTTGTATACACCGTACTTATTTTCGTCCGCTTACCGTTGACAACATCAATTAGTAATTACCCTATACGAATAAGAGACTCGTTGGCGAAATCAGAATATTTTACATCACTTGTACGTGTTTTACTCAAATTTCATTATCCTCTCTTCTTGACTCGATCGGGTGATATTGTGGTTTCGAGCACAACACTACAACAGCACTCACACTAGTAATAATGTGTACGAGATCCGATCGTGAAACGATTATAAATACGACAACGACTAATGCAATATTGTATATTAGACATTATTGTTATTAGGTTAGCAACGCGAGACTGAGAAATAAAAAACAACCGTCGGCATACGGAACAGGTTTTTGGAAAAATGATTATACGTTGCAAATGTTTATTAATGGACTTGAAAACCGAAATAATATTATAATATTATGTATACGCGAGCACACGATTTCCCACGGGCTGTAGTGTTAGTTACCGGTTTACTCGTGATTTGGTCACTTTGTCAATAAAATAACAATAATAATAATAATAATAATAATATATACAGCGTGCGCGGAGACGTGTACGCGAAAATACACGCGTTAAGTACTTACAGTAATATACGCTAATAACATATTATAATGCTTACGCATTAAATTATGTTTCGAATTTGCGATACTTAACTATATTATATTATGCGCGGTACCTACACTTCGCGTAGCATGGATAATAATATGTACGTACCAGACTCGTACGTTCTTACCGTGTTGGTCGTTAAATGTTCCAGTATACAACAATCTTTGTCGACGCACTTTGTAATCAACTGTTTGTATGATATATATTATTATAATATACAACGTAATGTATACGAAACGCGTATTCAATTCGATCGTTTTTATATATTATTACTGTAGGGCATGCTGTATGTCGTTATAATATTGCAGATTATTATAATATATTGATGTATAAAACCAATCGATTGAACGACATTGAAACGAAAACCGTCAACCATTGTCGTAAAAGCTAACGAGGGGGAACATGATCAAGGTATATTTAAGGAAGGTATAGGTTTCAGGTTTCAATTCTTCGTTTTAGGCCTTAGGGTATAATAAGATTAGATACAATGTGGGCGACTCAAGATTTTCTAAAAACAGCTCCGTGTATGCATGGTTGTGGTGAAAACCAAGAGTTTGAAAATGTGCGCAAACACGTATAATGCATATTGTACATTATGTAACCACGGCTTTAATGCTAAATCCCGATTGAAAAACCGCACCACAGATTTACTTTGTTCTTTGTATATTGAATAAAATAAATCATTATATTATATGCTGTCTACTTTTGAATATAATTTATAAGGTATAAGAGAAGACAAAGCTGATTAAAATACATATCTCAAAGATAGTCAACGCGATTGCATGAATCAGTATGATGTTGTTTAGGGTCGATTGGTAAAACACGCGAGGCCAATTTTATTCTACGCTACATTAGTGGGGTGAATAAAATATGAAAAAAATAATAAACTTCTGAAATTCTCTGTGTACTCAGACTCCGGTGTTGTATATTGATAACTAAACAAGGGATTTCGTTTTAAATTGCTTTTGTTGCGCGCGACGTTTTCGTGTCCTGATGCACCATCCCGGGCCTTTCCCGTCGTACGTATACTATATTTGTATATTGTGTATACGAAAAACGAAACAAATCGGTCGGTATACACGCACGCTTTAAATAATAAATTATTTCACATCAAAAGTGTCTACCTAAATATAGTTTGAAATATTACGCAGCGAACGTTTTTCGAAAAAAACAGAAAAAGAAATTCACGTAAACTCGATAAACTATATTATAATATACATGTAGTTTTGTACCACGGTTATATATGCGCGTGTGTAACAAATTATTATTATATGATTGCATTATTTGTTTTGGTCATGGTTTGAAGACGAACTAAAACGAATTTCTTTCGATTACTGCTGCAGCCGAGTCGTTTATTGAAAAAATTCGCCGTGTGCCATGTACTCGCATGTGGATGTACGTCTCATGTGGATTGATTGAACGAAAAATAAAACGGTATAATTTAGCAAACGATATAAATACATAATAGAGCTAACTGTTTTAGGTATTTTCACCCAAAATTGTGAAGTATATTAAAAAATGTTAATCAACAATTGTTCTTGGAATTCCAACAACACCAGATATACAAATTTCATTGCTGAAACACAAACGTACACAACACTTCAAACAGTTCAGACAGTATATACATACATAGGTCTTACGAAATGTGAGAAGCTATTTTCGTTGTCTTTCGGCTAAATGAATTATTGATCATGCGTACCTTTTGCAGATTTAAATTTTCTTGTAAGTTACATAATAACATTTAAAGTCTTTGTCCCGATTCTTAAGCCGTGGTGTTCAACAAATTGTTTTCTCGATACAGTGCGCAGTTATAATATTATGTTATATATAGCACTAAGTGAGATTTTGAGAGATAAATATGATGTATTAAACATCTTGTGTATGTATTGTATTGATTTCGGTTTGAAATCGTTCGTAAAACCGCTACTAGACGCGTACGTGATGGTCATCGGATCGGTCGGAATACTGATCTGTAACTGTTGATTTAGTCAATAGGTCCGAGAGAAAATCAGTAGCAATTTAACGAACGTTTGATGTAATGTGACATAATAGTACACAGAAAATAATTCGATTTCAACGGCGAGTAGTACTTAATATCCTTCATATTCTACTCCGCGTCACTGCAAAGTATAGATGCCGTATTTATAATCTATACAGTACGCGTATTTATTTTTAACGTCCAAGGCTGCGGTATTGCGGAACGTGAAGTTTTAGTGCGCCGATGTAATAATTTTTGAAGGCGACAAATGTGTTGTCAAAAGAACAACGAAAACATATACAATTAAGATAAAACGTCTGAAGACGTCTCGCTTGATGAGAAACTCTCTGTAGGCTGACCTGGCCAACTTTGAAAAATATAATAATGCCAGTAGGCATGGAATAAAACATTATACAATGCAGACGACCTAGCCGTTCTGGCTATAAATAAATAACAATATATTATTATGTACACGTGTACATAACTCATAAAGGGCATAGGCGTATTAGCGTAAACCTGTCCCTTCGCTTTATAGTCATATCGATGATGGATATGAAGGGCTGCCTGCAAGCTTAATCCTCTTTGATATTTTCTAAAGCCATTCCGAACACCGCGCACCGTCCACGTGTGAATGTGATGGATTTAAAAAACCCAAGCACCAATGTATACAACTCCAAAGACATTGTATTGTTACGCTTATTCGTATATATATATATATATATATATATATAATGTCGAATACGAGTCATTAGGTGCCATTATTGCTGTAGGTGCCCACACATTATATAATAAGCAAACAACACGTCAACATGTATACTGGCGGCGACGCGTGATTATATGTGCACAACAAAACAATAATTATTAAGCGCTACTGCGATACGTTGTCGGCGAAACGGTTTTCGTGACATTTTGCGAGTTTGACATTTAATTTATATAGTTGGTACGTGGGTATACTACTAGGTCGGCCAACTCCTCGGTGCCGGCTAAACGTTGTGGATTTACAAGTCGTTAAGACCACATGTAGTGCAATTCGTTATTATTATTTTTTTCTCTTAAATTGTTTTTAATTCTATCACCGATGCACTTACACGCGCGAACACACGGTCATCTCGCATTCGAAACCGTCAGTTAGTAGCTGCGGCTACGACGGCGGCAGTGGAGCTCCCCAACCGGTTACGACTTGCATCTCTCCTAAATTGGTAAGAACCGCACGACCACATGTCCGATGATTCATCGGTATCAACCGCTCCGTCGCCATTAGTTCTGAACACGTGTGCGTGTGTGTAAAAAATATAATATGTGAACAAATATAATATAAATAAATATATGTGTGTGTGTGTGTGTGTGTGTGTGTGTGTGTATTATAATTAATGCACAACACACTCACTTGAACTCCTCCGAGATACTTTGTATAGTAGTACTCCTCGGTCCGTATATTATTGTTTCTGTATACCGATCGTATTTTTACACGTCTTCTCACATAATATCGAGTCCTTCGTGTGCATTGACTAGTGCACTATAGTGCTCGTGCACGCATGTGCTTATTATCGTCGTATAATCGTCACTTGCAGTTTACGATAGTAATACTGTTTCGCGATTAAACGGATTGAGAAGAAAAAAAAAACTGGATCAACGCGTGTATAATATTTTATAGCCTTATAGGTACCTACACGCGCATTATACACGGAAAGACTTACGATGCACATATCGCGAGTCGAACGCGCGTCACCTAAAATATAGCCTGATCATTTTTTAACAGGTCAACCACGCCGATCCGCTTTTTGATGCTTTTATATAAGAAACAATCGGAACGTGTTCACTATGTTGTTTGTACATGCGGTTAGATATGCACGACAACATAGGATGCGACGTTGTCCTTAATCGGGGAATCATATTTTTCAGTTCACGAACAAATTAAGACCTGAACGCATATCTTAGAAATATAGAACAAGCCGAGGTCGTAATGATTGTAAAACGTTTTTGTTTTCATCGTTGATCGAGTGACAATAATAAATTATTGCAGAGCTGTTCAAACAAATCATCTTCGTTAAAAACGAGTTACCGATTAGTTAATTATTACTTAAAACGTTCAAAATAAATATTTTTGATTATGTATGAAGGTTACATGGAAGTGAACCCGATATCATGTAAACATTATATGAGAGAAACACAGACACTTTGGTATATCCTATGCTACACTACGCTAGTAATATTTTTTACCAATATGTTAAAAATAGTATAAATAATCATAGTTGTTTAAAAACCTCAGTGACATTCGGTTTAAACTGTTCCATAACTATAAATAATACGATATAATATTATGTTTTTGTTAATAATAATTATTATGATCATCCATATTATTGATTATTATATCCATGATTTATTAACGTTCATTCTGCACAGCATATTTTATAGTATAGTTTCTACATGAAAAGCGTTTTAATGTGATTAATATTTTATTCTCTGATTAACAACTTATATAAATTATAAGCCAAGCGCATATTATGTATTTATTTTTATGAATCATATGAATAATTCGATAGCATCAGAATAATAAAAACTTTTGACTTGTTGGCTCGAGTTTATATACGTCTAAGAATATACAAATTCAAATGTATCAAATGACTACTAATATTTCAATATTAATTTGACATAATATATTGATATATTGATATACATATATTATATGTCATGGAAAAATAACTAAACCAGACATTTTATATTTTTATTAAGCGTCAAAACAAATAATTAAAAATTTACTTTGAAATTTAGTAAAATACGTTATTCAATCATGTACCTACGACTTACGAAGCTACAACTCATACATTTATAACACATAATCTACTACTTATTTCAGTTTAAGTTCCTACTCTACATCTTTTGTTTAACTTATAGATATTAAGTTATATAATTTCATGAAAGTTATTTTGAAATGTAACTACTGCTTTATTTAGAATAAAACTGATGGGATTATAATATTTCTGTTTTGTTGGAAAATTAAGAAAGTTCTAAAAGATTAGTTCGATTTTCGGTTGATTCTTAATATCATGGAATATCTCGTTATTATAATTATATCTAGTTGAAATGCGATAAAAATCGAATATGCAATTATTATTGAGAGATTTAAATTTTGGAACTTGAAAAAAATAGAAAACACTCAAACAGGAGTAGGTCGAGGAGGGTCATTACAAATAGTTAGATTTGGAAACCGTTATTTTATTAGCTGAAATACTAATGTTTTCAAATATTTTAAGTGCTAATAAAACAGGATACCATCCCAGGTATTTTGGACATATATTGCATACATAAAGAATACAAACATATTTACTTTTTAAAACGAAATGTCACATTTTATCGTGAAACAGATTGTCGTATAACTCGTCGTAAAATCAATTAAGTACGCTACTTCGTATAATTACCTAACTCTTATAAAACGTGTACTATATGAATACGCTGTTGTATAACGATTTATTATTTTGAATGTTTTCACTCGTACTTAAAATGGTTTAAATACCTATTCGCGTTTAGTCAAAATCACATAACATTTTTAGACTTAAAAAATCTACAAATACTTCTACCCTTCTAAAACGGTAAAAATTGTTTTAAATCATTCTACCTTTTGACGTTTCGTTTTAATTGGAATTTATAATAATAATAATAATAACTTGTATTTATAAATAAATCTCAATTTATAGTTATAGAGTTTGGAAACGCAAGTATGCAGACTTGTAGAGAATACCCAAACTTTATTCTCGGAATAATTTTTCAAATAGTTTAACAAAATAAATTCAAAATTGCAATAATTTGTTTAATTTTCAATAAATATACCTACCTACATAATATTCAAAGTATTTATTCGAACGGAAAATATTATTCCACAAAAAACCAATTAAGTACTGAAAAATAAGTTTTTTTTACACTAATCAATTATATATATCGTGTACTATAGTTAATTATTTTATTCATGTAGAATATTTTAAATAATCAAATTGAAAATAACCTTTTACCAATGATCATATTATAATAATAAGGATTGAGAATATTCTAAATGTATTATAAAGCATAACTTGTTTAGCATTAGAGTTCAAAAAAAAAAATTAAACAATGTAAGATATAAGATTATTAGGATATTAAAATTGGAAATTTAATACAAAATAAATATTATTCTTGAATCGAATGATTATAATTTCTATTGATTCTTATCAGGACGACGAACGTATTCCAAATATTATATTGAATAATTTCATTCGAAATAGTCATACCACATGTATAATGTGTATAGTAGAGACTAAACAACATTTTGATGAATTAGAAGTAAGTATGTATATATTATATATTTATATTTTATATATAATATGTATATGTATGTAAATATTAAAATGTATATCATATAAAGGTGTTTGAAGTCTATTGCGATTATCGAACCTTTTCCTGCCAGTCCGATGACATCGCGATATACTACATTATGTTATTATGTTTGTACGTGCGCATCGCGATGACGTCTGCAGGTCAGACGAAAAGGTTTGGGCGAACACGTACACATCAGTTATTATTTTATATGCATTCATATTTACATATTATATATAATATATTGTACTTGTCAACCACTCGAGTACATCGGGATATTTCGAAAAAGGAAATCTCAAAGTTTACATGCTGCGTTGAGTATACAAACAGTGTATACGCATGCTTATATATCGTCGTCTGCACGTCAGCAGAATTTCGTCCATGGTAATAATTCTTCATTTTGGATCAGGGTCTCCAGAACGAAGGATGTGTTGCAACCCGAAGTGTATATTGTAGTAATAAATTAATAACTAATAATATACGTTTTATGCCGGACTGACTAGTTCTGAAAAAAAATCCGCGTGGATAACCCACCACCTACATGTATGCAAATGATCTTGAAACTGTAGTGCAAGTAATGATAATATTTGGTGATAATAAGATTTACTTATAACCTCGATAAACATTGACAGTCTCATTGACAGCGTGTGCGTTAGTTATACCTATATAACCGACGAAAACTCAACCTCGCAGTAAAAACAGCCATCCAATATAGAAATACTACAAAAAAAAATATATATAATTTATAGACTGTCAAATTCCGGAATATGAAAATGGTATAATATAGAATCTAGATTTGAATACATATAAGAATTCTTGCAAACAAATACTAAATAATATTAAAATAGTGCAAGTTAGTGAATATTTGTATTTTCAATTTTTTAATGTATAGTTGAATTTATATTCAAACAATTTTGATAATCAATGGCTTTATAAAATAAATGTAGAGAGGGCCAACTCAATGCATACATCTTGAGAGTCAATTCAACGCGTAAAAATATGGATTATCTGAGTTGGGAGCCAACTCAATAGTTTCGAATTATTTAACGGTGTAACACGAAAGCAAATCAAATTAAATTAAATTAAATATAATACAAAGTACGGAAAAAAAGTATATAACTCTTAGTATTATATTATGTCGCCTAGGATGCTATAGTCTATATTCGGGATAACTTCTCTAAAAGTCCGTCAAGAGCCAAGAACGTGTTTTATTATAACGGTCCTGATTATGTTGTGCTATTTATACGCGCGGATACTCGAGACGCGATTAAGTAAAGTATATGTGGCACGCAGTGGATAGACATATAAAAATCGTTAGATCTATCTCCCGGTCGCGGCGATACATCGAAATGGCTCACTGCGGGATTAGAAAAATTGGCTAGTCGCATAAACACGTCCGTCACACCCTCGCAAAACAAAAACTGAAACACTGGATCACTGGTGCGGGGGTTGACGCGTGACGGGGCTCTTTCCGGGAGACGTGGTCTTTACACACACACACATACACACACACACACACACAATCGTATATAATATATACAAATACGATATGCGTGTACGTACGCACACACACATCACCGCGTGTATACCGTATGTATATAGAATAATATGTTGTCGTTGTTATGCTGGTCGCGTGCGGCCCCGCAACAGCAGTTAGCGGCCAGTCCGGTAATAATGCATCGCGTGTGTTACATAATAATGTGTACATACGTATATACTGTTATAATATACTACAACAGCATACACGTTTGCGGACCAGGGCTAATGTAATATGATTCGCTATAGCCGTGACGAAAACTGCAGATGCAAGACGGTCGTGCGTATAATAATTTTCGTTTTTCCAGAAAATATTAATATTATGTATACGCACAGTGACGGCGCTAGGGGGGGGGACAAATGTCCAGGGCCCCGCGCTTGTTAAAAGGCCCCGCGATTTTTAACCATCATATCTTAATACCGTGGGACACATTGACATTTTACATAATTACAATTTACATATACAAATTATAAACCTATACATGTATATTATTCTATACTACACCAGTGGCAAGTACAGTTGTACGCAAGTGTAGTCACCCGGAGGTACCGCAGCGGTCGTAAACTGTGTATTCGAAAATATAATATAATAAAATTACGCTGCGGCGTCGTCTTGTGCGACATATATGTGCTGTAAGCGTCACGCGAATATACATGTAGTCGACGAACACTAGACGCACAATATGAGAGAGGCTGAAAGAGAGAGAGAGAGAATGGGATATGGAAATGATAAAAGACATAATATTTAAGAAAACGCGGTCAGAATGCGTGTCTTTCTCGCGGACAATATTGTTGAAAAATAAAGAGGTACGGACAATATGTACAACGGACACAATGCGTGTGCACGATAATACACGTGGTCGTATATAACGACTCTGCGACTGTCCTAAATTCGTGCTGTATGTACGTCGACGCCGCGTAAATTGCGTCTTGCGCGTCGGTCGGCGTCATCGTATATATTACGCACGTTATGTTCCTCGGCCACGGACCCCCATACACAATACGCTTCACAGTACGTACACACACACACACACACACACACACACACAAATGTATTATTTTTGTTATAACTGTACAGTGTATACACGCACAAGAAGTGGTTTATCGAAGACGACAATAGTTTTTTATTATCCCTGTATGCGACGAGACGACTATAATAATGTACACACTTGTTCGTACAGGCCCCCTTCTCACGTCGAACGAACATTTTGTGGAGGGTGCTATGGCAAAGATTATGTGCCATGTATATTTAAACTCATCAATCATCAAATATTGTATTATATGTAAATACGACGCACAATAAATGTCTAGTCCTCGAGAAATAGCAACAACAATGATAATTACTACGATATACCTATGAGGCTACGATTAGCTAATTTATTATTATAGTGATGGGAATTAAATCCGGATCCTCTGAATATCCAATAAATCCGGATTTCGGATTTCGAATTTTTGGATTTTGAAATCCAAGGTTTGGGTTTATTATTGTGAATTTCTGTATTATAATCGTAAAATACTCTGTATCTAAATACTAAAAACTATAAGTAACATGTTCAAAATAACAATTCATTTTAAAAAAAAAATAGGACGGGGACTCACTCTTCTGTAGTGCTGTACATTAGGCCCATTAGGGGGTGGAGTGGACCTCGCTCATAACATCAGTCATTATAATAGATGTATTAAATCGTAATGCTATGCTGGACATCATTATTTAAAATCGTTTGAGGATAAATTGATATTTTATGCAATTTCGTAAAAATTTAAATTTCAAACAGCCATAAAAATTTTTTCTAAAAGCCCGACAGCAATTTTTACATAGTTATCTGGAGAGTATTTTATAGATAACTTTGTGTTAACATTTTGAATCTTAAATATAAATACAAAATAAGAACCGAATGGTTCAATATATTTTTAAAAAAAAAAAAAAAAATACTTAGAAAAATTAAAAATTTTAACTGTCTATAAATCAGGCAAAAAAAGTTAATATACTTCAAAAAACCATGTATAGAAATTTCAAGTATTTGTGATTTTTCGTTTTAAAAAAGGGTATTTTGTCAAAAAATGGTATTACGTAAAAAATAAATCTAAAAAACAAAAAACACACATTATCGTAAAATCAATACATTTATCAATCCATACTGAAACTAAAATGTTTAGTTATTATTTTATTTATTATAAATAATTTACAAAAGAATACTAATTCAATATTTTAAAATCCAAAATCGAAATGCGAAATGTTGATTTACAGTAAAACACGGATTACGTATTTCGAACATTAAAAATCTAGTTTCTGAAAAATGATTTTCACTAAATTTTATTATAATATACTGAATATTAAATATTATACAATACAATATTTCACTATAAATTACACTTTTACAAAGAGAATCTTGTACATAAAAGTAATCTTACATTTTTACGTATACATAATAATTATAGGGGGATGACTTTTTTCTCATAAAACTTTTCGAATCGAATGTCGATTCAAATGTCCCTTCAAAAACCATATATGATTTATTTGCAACACCTTCTAACAAAATAGTAATACTATTTATTAAATTACATAATCTCATTTTTACAAACGCAGAGTACTTTTTGAAGCCTAATATTGACCAATCACGATTACTTTTGTACATAATATGATGTTACAAGGAAAATGTTGCATCATGACTTTATGGAATTACTGAGCACTTATTTTGAAATGAATAGTGTTTGAAGAAAAATTGATTTGCAAATATTATTCAGAGTACAATATTTGTACTTGAAAGATCTTTTTTTTTGTAATGTCTCGGGATGACAGTCACCGAATAAGGGCATTGTTGTAGACTTCTCCCACAAAACGACCAACGCATTATTATAGACCACTGCTCAAATCGTGGTTTCATTTAAAAAACTATCTATCACGTGTATAAAAATGGTCAACGTTGTGGATACCTACATACATTCACTAACTCAGTCTCGACTCCTCGATCGTTTCAAAATAAGGTGCTCGTGACGATACCACGAATCCACGACGTATAGATGTCCAACATTCTGAACTATAACAAAACGATTTACTTGTAAAATATTATTGGTGATGTAAGCGATACAACTTTGTAACGACTGATAAGTAACAACCGTAATACAGTATGCGTGTGCGTGTGTATGTGTGTGGATGTGTGTGATTACAAAGAACGGTTTTTGCACAAACTATATTGTATACTATACCCGAAAGTTTCGAAAAGCAAAACAATATTAATTGGATATAAATAGCGAACCAATGGGAAACAGCAATATATGGTAATTATGTAATATATATCACATCTCGTTTGGAAATAAAAACGATATAACGATACAAATTACATAGCTTACATACTGCGTGCGTTATAGTGTACCCATGCGAGTTTCTCTGAAAAACGTATAGTAATGGAATGTCCGACAGAGGGGAAAAAATCGTAGTAAGTAGCCGCTAAGTCTGCTCGCGTTCCCTAACAAACTTGAGGAAATCGTTACTCGTTACGTTTGGAATTCGATTATATAACAAAATGGTACATCATCGCAAGTAGTCACGTGTATCGTACGTATATTATGATGACTTTCCAGGTATATAACTCGCGTTTCATGATATTCCGCAACGCTCGTCGTCAGGGCATAGGCGGAAATTCTCCATAATTTTAGAGGGGGCTGATATTTCAAAATATTTTATGCATATCAAAGCAAAAAAAAATATATATATATATATATATATATATATATGTACAATATTACCCTAAACATCATTCAAAACTTAAGCGTTATTTATTTTAGATAGATATTATAGTATACTATGCATATAACTTAGATACCCATACATATACTTGAGTTTTAACAATGAAAACTCTATAATGAAATCGTTTATATATTCTAATAATTAATAAACTTAAATACATTGATACTTAAATATTTATTATGCTGTGCCTCTGTACTCAATGGACTTTGATATTTGATAATGAAATCAGAAAATATATCACATCCTATTTTTTTATTCTAAAATCATAAATGTTTTTATTCGCGTTCCAACAATATTTGAATTTTGAATTGAAAGTTAATATGCATATATTTATTATTATTTATTGCAGTAACCTACAGTGACCAATTATTTGAGGGGTTTAATTTTTCTATTTATACGTTTTGAGAAGCTAAGCCCCCTCAAGCCCTCCCCCCCAATTTCCGCCTATGCGTCAGGGAGAGTACGGAAGAAATTATCAGTTTTCTATTTGTAAAATATTACTTTTAATAATACTATTATAAACGGTACAAAGTTGATCAATATTGAAAAATCAAGAAAGTAAGTACATATCAAAGCAAGTGGGTACGCGAATATCGTTGTGGTAACGCGGTATAATGCGTCTGAAGGTATAATGATGTTTACATGCATCTTAGCGCGGACGAGATAATGGTATAATATTATTTATCATTACAGACTACAGTGATGATAATATTTTGATCGCGACATTTCGTCACAACCCGGAGAAGAGGTAGGTACATTGTAGCAGGAAGTCTCAGCGAAAATCTTTGTTCACGTGGATAAAATACATCCCATATATATTTACTTATACATAATTATAATAATAATCCTATAGCAGTAAGCGTACTGATTGTGGTGCCCTGTAAACTTCAAATTTACTCAGATTAAATAATAAAATAATATTTTCGCCTATTATCCTCCTAGACGTACCAAATTCAGGTGAAAATAATTATATTATATAGTACATGGAGAATTTTTTTAAAGTTTTTTTATCAAATATGTACCTACTATGCTTTGTATTCGAAACGATTGACGAACGATATGACATGCATGAGTCTCTTATTTTAAAAGTGTCGATACATTCGCATAAAAATTAATTTTTTCTTCTCACAACCATTCAGAGTATTAAATTTATTTCTGTCGTGCATAACATATTATATGCATACCGTATAAAAGTATTAGTTGTGTGCATTCACTACAGGACATATTATTATATTGGATAGGTATATAATGGAAAATTAAAATTAGATAGAAGTCAACCATTTCTACTTGGATAATTCGGTATTGGATGTATCTATGAAGCCGTGATGTAGTGTATATTACAATAAATAGTCGAATACGTCTCCCACAGCAAGGGCGGTTCTTGCGAAGCCACAAGAGAAGGGGGGGGTGAAAATATTTTGCATATACCTACAATTATGCTATATATAGGTAGTATAATAAACAGTATAACATATAAATATATAAGTAATAATTATACATTATGACTTATAGAACATAAAATACATCAACAAAATAAACATTATTTTGCAGTTCTTTTGCTTGGCAAATATTTCAATTATAGCATCTATGTTTACTTTGATATCTCTTTGAATATGCAGAAGTACCAAACCACTAAGTCTATCATTTCCCATTCCAGATCTTAACCATTTTTAACTCTAAAGAAATAAGCAAAGCAATAAGCAAAAAACATTATATATGAATGAGTAAAATATGCAGAGAAGGTTTAATGTCTAATTTATAATAAATTGTTTAACATTATTAATACAAATAAATTTATTATTAAAGTTCAATACATAATCCTTAGAAATATTTTATAAATTTAATTATTTTTATTTTTAACATAAATTACAGTTTTAACAAAAAATTATCGCCAAAACGATTTTTATTAAACTGTTTATTTATTCATATTTTTAGTTTTTACACGGCTCAAGAGGGAGGGAGATCCACCTATCACCCCCCCCTCCCCCGTAAAACTACCACTGTCCCACGGCATACGTATTTGTTGTTATTGTAACGAATATTGAATAATATTAAACTAAACATAATATGTAAATCCAATGCGGTTTCAAAAAAAACTGTTCATACTTTTTATTTTTATTTTTTTTTGCCGATTAACTTAAATGTTATTAAAAAAAAAACCACTCATTTGAAACTTTGAAATGCGTTAACGCAATTGTCAGAATAATTATTCCGTAACTTTGTTTACATTTTGTTATAAGTTTTATGAACTGGCTTTAGAACTATGAACTGACAGCTGTTTGCTATGTGAAGCTATAGTACTTAGGCACTTAGTCACTATAAGAATACATGAGTTTTCGGTACCGGACAGTAGACTTAATTTGCATAAAAGCAATATCATTTGCAGATCCTTTGAATGAAATGTATTATTATTACAATCTAGTTGTTCGAGAAAAAATGTATAGCTACTGCAGCAGTAAAAATACTGTAATTATCGCAGCTTGTATAACAAATTAAAAATTTAATTAGCTCCATATAGTTTACATTTTTTAGTGTTTCGAATGAGTTGATGAGTAATTTTTAAAAATGAAATTATATACCTCATACAAATATATATAGTGTCATTGGTTATAAATAGTATATTATTTATAACCAATGATAATATAATACAAATTACAGACAAATTATAAAGCGTTATTTTAAAATAACAGTTGTGTAGCTTGAAAACGAACAAAATTTTTATTAAAAATAAGAATATAACAACTACTTATTCATTACTTTTAGAAAATTGTCAATTACAAAATACAGTGTGTTATGTGATCATTACTAATCTACTGGTTTAGAATTAATGAAATATTATAGTTGGTACATTACTTTATAAACACTGTAAAAAATATAATATTAATTTGTGCGGATATGTGATATGCTTTTTTGCAATATACGTCGCATATGCTCGTATTACTTGTTGGTGTTTGATATTTATTATTAAACACGACATGGGCATTGTAATAATATTTTTAACTTCACGTATACTGTCAAGATAAATTACTCACTCGTATGGTATCAAATACAATTAAAATTCTATAAGCCTCGGAGTGTTTGGAAAAATAAGAAGACGGTACGAAAAAACAAAGAAACTTACGTGAGATTTGTCGTTAAACTAGAGAGCAAAAATAAAAATTGAATCTCGTGAATATAGGCTTTTCCCTATGGGGGACACATTTTTGGTGATCGAAATTGTATTTTGGTCTAAAGAAGGAATGAATTTGGTAACGGTCTGTCGAGAATAAACACATAATATATATAATAATAAATATTACGGGTTTTTTCCTAGGTATTTATACGATTGCTCATACAAAATTTATCGAATCTTTAACTTACGTCGAGATTAAATAATATTCGGCGCTGCGTGAATGGAGCGTTATCAGGAAGCAGGACATAATTGATTTTTGAATTCGTATATACGTCGAATCGTCGACCTCTCGGAGCAGACGGTAATTACACAAACGAAATGGTATAAAGCCAACGCAACCATATTGAAATAATTACATCATAAAATATATTTTATACATGTAGTAATAATTTATTCGCACAGCGGAAACCTTTTAACTTTGATTGTAAATATTACTCACCACTACTACGCACGTTTTCCATAATATTTAAATTATGTAATCAATATTTTTCAACTTTAAAATAAAAATAATTTGTTTCCCCTACCCCATTTTCGAATGTCGCGTTTTCAATTTTTGTTAATCTCGATATTATTTACCTATACATTATATTATAGTATTTTATTTCTTCAGCCGTGAGTTTAGAGTAATTATTATAATTGGTAATTTATATGCACACAACGCGTAGTAGGTGAAATGTTTTTTTTTTTTTATTAGTTAATCCGCGGAAACTGAGGCCATTGGATGTTGAATTTGATAGATTGATTACTGTGAGTTTTTGGAACACGTGTATATGTGGCATGGTTAACGTCGCTAAAACCCGGATGGTCACCCATCCGGTTTTAACGACGCCGGACGGTGCTTAACCGCACCACTAATTAACGAGTGTGGCTAACCACTCCGCCACGCCATGCCACGTGAAATGTTTTAATTTTTATTAAAACAATATTACTTGGACACGTTTCCGCGATATTACAACCATTCGAATCGTATATTATTGAAACGACGGATGCGACAACGTAGTAGATACAAATCATAAATTGCAGACGAATTCCGTCACCAACCAAAGAAATTATAATTACGGTACTGCGCATGGGCAGTCAGCAGCCGTACAGATACTGGGACGATTTTGGGGATACGACGACGACGTATATAGTATTACAACAAAAATATAACAAGAATAACTTTTCGAGTAGGTTCATGCGTATAGTACGTCATGCGGCACCTACGTGCGCATTTTTAATTACATTTTACCAATTTGTTTCCTTTATTTCTCTTTCTATCTTCCTCTCTTCATCTCATGTTAACATACATATTATTTCACGAATACAAGGTCCGTGTGGAGCTGAGGACAGTGGCTAAAATTGAACACCGATTTCCGCTGAAGTTTTGCGCGGAATTGGGCGAGCACGACACGGATAAATACGTGACTATATGTACGTGCGTATTTATATCATCAAAATGCAAAATGTAATTAAAAGAAAATCAAGCAGTTTGAGAAGATCGACGCAGTTGTAAAGTTTTAAAACGTTTTAGAAAGCAAATACTTTGTTGCACGTTTTCTGTTTTAACCACGCTGCGTGCACATTCCGACTATATACCATGTACTTAGGCGTATATATCGTAGTTACTACTAAAATAGACGCAGTAAAAGTTCTAGCATAAATAAAAGTAGTACTGATCGAGATTTCAAATGACTCAAATTTAGAATACAAACTCAATGAGATCGGTGTACGAGAATTTAAAAAAATTTTACCAGTACGATATGTAGAAACTCATAGATTTGCGTATAAAATTGATTTTATATTTAGTAGTACTTATATTTGTCTATATGAGCAACTATTCTCATTAATGAATAGCAATAAATCATCCGTTTGATGCAGATTAACTGACACATAATATCTAAATTCAATATTAAAAGTGGCTTAATTCAATAAAATTGCTTCCAAAATTAAAAAGTTGGTGGGAGAAAAGATAAGTCGAAAATTGTCCAAGAATAATTGCTATGATTTTTTTTTTTTTTTTTAATTTAAATTTTTAATTTAACTGATTTCATAAATAATTAATATGATTTTTTAGAATGTCAATTTATTTTTAAGCTTTTGTACATTGTACTGCAGGTTGTGTCCGTAAAGAATAAAATTAAAAAATATGTATAAAATATAAATTTTTTTTTTTCATTAAATATTTATGCGTGGCCCGCGTAGTAAACTATTCAATATATTTGGCCCACTTAATACTTTGAGTTTGACATGCTTGGCGTAGTACAATACGCATGACATTATAATGTTGAACCTTAAGGCGTATTATTACGATGTGCATATACGAATATAACTATTTATTAACACGTAACTTTAATTCCCATAACTCTTAAACATCAACGATACAATCGTTTGCGAGAAATTAAAACAATAGTTAACGTATATAATATGATAGTAATATAATAGTACATAGATATACCAATTAAACATATCATGGGTACATGTATAATTGCAGGTTTCAGACGTGTGGTTATAATATCATATACCCATCATATCAATATATATTGTTACGAATATATTAGTATACGTACGCGTTACATTACCGGTAAAAAGTGATTTAAAGTTTAAAATTTGAATCGGGAACGCCTCTATATATATATTTATATATTATAACCTATCTGACCTTAACGCGAACTAAATAAATTATAACGCATACGATATACGCAATACGTTGCACGCGTATCCGTGTATACACATATGTATATTAGCCATTAGGTATACATATTATTAAGCTTTCGTGCTCGGCCCACTACAGATATTATAGTAAAGCTGATTAATTTTTCGTGCTCATATACCGTGTTTATACGTATACTGTTATTCGTGATGATAAATGATTTAAATGGATACAATATGATGTTTGGTGAAGCCTACGTGAAACGATAATTCCACAAAACGCGACGCGGTAAATTATATGCGTGTACGGGTAAATATTATTATTTATTAGGAATAGAAAACGTCGTTGTGTGTGCACATCGCATGCAGAACGATCCGAACACGCATAAGCGAGGTGACAAAATTTGTGTACGAGTATTAAGCAATACGTATAGTAAAAATGCCTATTTAAATACACGTGGACAGCAACGATTCGACTGGTTTTCAAGTCGATAATATTTTCATAAGATATACGTATAATAAACATGTACATATTACACGTAGTGCGTGATAAACAACTGTGTTTTTTCTTTATCTGCCCAGTGAATGCACGCACTGCAGGGTGTCCTGGTCACGAGCGTTTACTAATTGCGACACCCTCCGCTGTGATGTTGTTAATAAAGATATAATACAATAATAATATTTTATCTAATATAATAACATCACCGTCACGGTGAAAACGTATGCATTTTTATAAAATAGAAAGTGATCTTTTCTAATTCGCTACTGAAACATTTATACGTATATTTGTTTAGAAAAAAAAATTCTTAACATTGTACTATAGTACGTATAGCAATCCACAGAACTATTAAAAAAACAACAAACATTTTTGAATTTTCCCGCACCGTTCCGATATTTATATAAGAAATATTATATTACGGACGTGTTCAACGCGTATATGTGCAATTTTCTTATGCATATTTATATTATTGGCAAGTTATATTTCAAGCACTTGAAACTTGGTAGTCTGAACTTTTACCATGGAGCAAAAAAAAAAAAAAAAAATTAAAAAAAAATCGTATGCCAACTTGTCCTATAACTTCAAAAATAAATGTTCATAGTTAACAGGTATTTGCAAGTCACTTTTAAAATTTGCAAGTCTTTCACGTCAAGAAATGTTCAAGTCGTAATTTTATGGTCTAAATTAAGTTTTTTTTAGTTAGAATGCAAAAGTTTGGAGATGCTGCAGCATAATATAGGCAAGAATTTAAAAAAAATGTTCAGAATTCAGGTGCGCCAACTTCACGAGCGTGTACTAATAGCCAGTGTGGGTGAGGGGGGTGAAAAATTAATGTGGGGTCGCACTGGTCGCAGAGTCTTGTAATGGATAATTATTAATACGCACATATTTCCATATTGTCCACAACGGATGTATACCCAGTGGTCGAAATGGCTTAAGATAAGTGGAGGGATGCCTTACAATTCAGATTTGCTGATATAATCATAACATTCTTCATACCTTGTATAGTATTTTTTTTTTATAGTTCACATTTTGTTCATGCATCACAATACTACAATCTTTTTCTATCATAAATAATCTTTAAAACTAAACAAATAAATAACATATTTTCAAATTTAGTAGTAAAAAAAATTGATAAAATATTTTATTTATAATATTTTCTGTGGACATTTTAGATTATATAGTTAAATTTGTAAATTGTAATTAATACTAGCAATATAACATGTAATAAAACAAAATATATTAGTATTTATTATTATTATTATTATTATAAAAGTATTAATTAATATTTAAGTAAAACATTTTTTGTACTTATACATAGGTATAAATATAAAAATCATAATAATTATTTCATTTTAAACACAAGTCTTAGGAGGAATACGTTATTTTAGACAAAATAAGTAGAGAGATGAAAAATGTAAATACAAAAAAGTAGAGGGATGTCATCCCTCCGTATCCCCTCCCCACTTCGACCACTGTGTATATCTTATGATGACGATGAGTTTTACAAAAGATGTGAACCCGTGACAGACATCACACACACACACACACACACACACATCTCGTGTCGTATCGGAAATAAATAGTAGGTGGACCAATCGATAGGTGCTTATAATTTTGTTTGTCAAAATAAATTAAATATTACGTTTTGCGTGTGTCGTTAGAAGAATCTAACAATTAAACCGAACCCACGCGGCGAGACTTGACTGTGTAAGCAGTGTACAAAGATTGGCAATATATCATATACCATGTGCGTCCGGCGCCGGATGTTTTTAAACAGAAAAATAATATAGGTACACGTAGGTACACTCCTCGGCAATAAAACGCCTTGTCCGGCAGCTATAATAACAGTATGCGGACTATATGTTATTTTCTCCTGGGAACACAATCGACCGTACTATACGTGGTATACAATGAGATGGCCGGTAAGTATAGCTGTTTTACCGATAATCGTTCCATAAAAAATGTTCCGCGTCTCCAAAACGTTTTTCATTTATATACTCATTACAGTCGGAGCTTTTCACACCGATCAACATTATTCGTTAAAAACTGTTTATTACAATATATTCACATATGTATGTGGTTATGAATATTTTATATAATTGCAGGACGCGAAGGTAATACTAAATGGGAAAGAAAAACAGTTTTAAACGAAAAATGATTTAAACACGTATTAAAAACATAAAATATAATTATCTTCCAATATATAGCGCGGGAGTTAGATCTAACTAGATGAAGTACTAAAATGATATAGAGTGCGTGAGATTAAATCAAATAAAAGTACATCCGTTATTATTGTATTTCATTATGGCTGAACTTGTCCAGCCTTGTCTAGGAGATAAGTATTTTATTATTGTTTGGGATTTGAGCAATAAAAATATTTAAACGTAAAAAAAAAAAAATATGCCATAAAAAGCGTTCAAACTTATCGTTTATTCTAATGATATTTATTTTTATTTTTCTATACTATAATATACATGTACCAACCACAATCGTTAATATTATCAAAATTAACACGTTATTAAACTAAATAAAATATTAGATAGGTAATCAACATGTAAAATAATTTGTATCCCGACTCCAAAACTGTCTTGATCCATTGAAAAATCCTTTTTGTCAGTGCACTTACACGTGGTATAATAATTAAATTTCTCTCAAATTAATCGGAACAGAAGTTTTGTGGCAGCCACGAGTCAGTGGTATTTAAATTTTATATAATTATATGGAGTTATATTTTAAATTATAAATAACGTTTAGTTATGTTACATTTGGGCCTGTAAGAGATGTTTTATATACGATTTCTAACAGGATTAAGATAGTGAATAAAATCACTGGAAACGAATGTAAATATTGTAAAAACAACAGAATATATGTTTTGCAGACGAAGGAAGGAGAACGATTTATAATAATTTTATGCGTTTAGTTGTAATTAGAATCGGATTGAATAGGTGGAACGAATTTTGGATTAGAGTTGTTTATTATCTTCTATGTCCATTAAATTATGGGCACCGCCAAGATGAAATAATAATATTAACTTCGAAACCCGAGCCTGCGCGTTTATTGCACAACTTTTGACTGTTCACATAAATAACGCACTAACGCACTAACCTAACCGTATATACGTATACAATGTTCAAGTCTAATAACTTATATCTCGTTATTATAATATTACATACGATTATCATACCGGTGGTAATTTTTTTGCGATTACAAATGGTTTAGATTGTTTAGAATAATATACGTGACGTGATTAAAACAAGGAACAACAGTTCGCGTTAAAATGTGCAGATATCATGCATATACCTGTATACGTTTACGTAGATAAATGTATATTTTAAAAGTCACAGATTGAGCACATACGTTGTCTCCGAAGAGGACCGTGGGTATACGGTGCTAATGTAACACTAATACGGCGGCGGGGTTTTGTTCGGACATTTTTTTCGCGCTGCTGTCATGCGTGTGTGTTGATGCGGTTTTGACCGTGCGAATGACTTTTTCCCACTTGGAGGGTTTTTTTATCCTCATGAAAAAGTGTAGACAAATAATTGACCGTTGTATAATTTCGCAATATTATCATGTAGGAAAATGCGTGTGTATATCAAGTGAGATCACGCACATCATGAGATGTTTAAAAAAAAAAAAAATAAATAAAAATAATTTAACAGTGGATTGTTTTCTAAATGTTTATTTTGTTATGTATTTTCATAAGCTTTAGTATAAATTATTAAGCTCAAAAACTACATAAACATAAAATGCATGTAAATTTATAAAAAACAAACAATATTTAATGTAATAATATAATATCATACATAATAATGTAAGTCTCTAAATTATACCTAAAACAATAAACTTCATTATAATGCAGCATAATATTACGAATTTACGAACAATAATGTAGGTACTAATTATTACTATATTCATAGTATATATGTTACGGTAAATGATGTTAAATGGGAAATAACATTATTTACCGGTTATTAAAGTTATTTATAAACAAATGGGGTCTATCGTTATTTTCTAGCGAATAACGTTAATTGCCGTATGATATGGGAAATGTTGATTATATGTTTGATATTTTTCATGAAACACATACTGCCATAGGACATGGAGGACGAAAACGTATGATGACTGTACTCAAAAATAAATATTGCAATAAAACAAATGAAACAGTTATGGTTTATTTAAAATGATGCGTTCGATGCCAGAAAAAAGCAGCGCCCCCAAGAAAAGGATTAGTGATGCTCGGAATACTGGTATAATGGTCCATACCATTTATAACAAAAGAAATAAACAACGCGGAAAACTGGTACTATTCAAAATTTAATTTTCAGGGGTCCTAAAATATTTACAATGTTTATAATATAATTTTGATAAATCACCATCGTCAACAAGTTAAATTATAATAATAATAATATCTATGGCGGTATTTTCGAATATTTCATTTTAACGAAGAAAAATTTCCGACTGCTACAGTTGTATCCTCTGTACACATACAATCATTAAATTACAACGATATTCAATACATTTTTGAATAATAAATTATAAAATTATTATTGTCTAACTTGGAATGTTGTGCATGATAATTAACAATATTTGACTTGGGGTTTCTCGTGCTCCTACAGATTTTTCCTTTATACTATTTTTAACAACAATTATCTCCTCTATTTTGTTTTTAACTTACTGTACACTTATGTGAAATTTCATTTGAATAATTTACCTACTAGAATTTCAGTTAATTCCATAAATAAAAATATATTATAATATAATAATATTATAATTTACCGGTTTGATCAAATTAGTTGTAACTTTTCCCGGACATTTCAAATTTGTGTTTTGTGTGCATTTCCACCTGATAGAATTATTCTTCCTCAAAACCACATAAGAATATTTCTTATATACTATTAACTCTTTGAGCCTCTTTGACTTCCAAAATTGTCGTATCTTATCGTTATTGCATTATTTTCATTCGCAGTCACTCGTGAATCGTGTTTTCCCATCGATCGTCGGTAAAATAAAATTAAAAATAATCGTTAATATTTTGTTCTTTTTTTTTTTCATAAAAGTTTGGGAAACCTTTACTATTGTGAACCGTACCAGTATTCCGCGTTTATACAGACCGTACCAGTTTTCCGTTTACCGGATTAGTATCCTAACCAATTTTAGAGTCAACTTTCAACTCACGGGCACAACTTGATCTTATAGACATGCAGTCCCAATATTATAATGACTATCGCTTCTTAATGAATTACCAGGATCATCTTACTAAATACGTAATATCGAAAAACCTTTGAAATCAAAACGCGATGAAGAAATCGCTTATAATCTTGTTGACATTTTTACATTATTTGGGGCGCCTGCAATATTGCAATCCGATAATGGAAGGGAATTCGTTAATTCGGTGATTAATGAACTTCATATAATGTGGAATAAAGTCAAAATCGTCCACGGAAAGTCAAGGCATAGTCAAAGTCATGGTCTGTTGAGCGAGCCAATAGTGACGTCCAAGAAATGCTAGCTGTTTGGATGGGTGATAACAACAGTTCCAGCATTTTTTCTATTTCCAAAAACACCTAGGTTCATAATTTTTTAAATTGTAGTATTTTATGTATTGTAATAACAATAATTACCTGTGTGTTTGGTAATTAACGTGATTCTCCGGTGTCTAACGATAATTAACTATGCATTTGGTCAATAACGTTAATAACCGGTAAATAACGTTATTTTCCATTTAACGTCATTTACCGTAACATATATACATAGTAAATATTGTTTACGCTCTTTGCATTCTGGTTTTTAATCAATTAAAATGTTTGCGTTTTATCGTAAAAGGGGTTTTGTTTGCACGATCCAAAGATTTTCAATGGCTTGATACTATGACACGATAATATTAAAATGATAAAAACTGTCATATACGATTATATTAAATTTAATTATTTAATGAAATTATCATATTATTACACAGCGTGTATTAAACCAAATTTAAATTGGGAACATGATATTTTTAACGAATCTGCATTGACCATATCTGAGGGACTTGTAGAAATAGGAAACGTAACTCATATATAGCGTAAAAAATAGGATTGAACTATTGTGGGGAATAATATTGTTAACCTATACACTTAGTTTACGTGCACATGTTACGTGTTATAATATAATATATTTAATATAAGTATACCGTGTGTACGTGAGTGTGCGCGCGCGTGCGTACAGATGTATATATATATATATAATTATATTTAAATACGATTTCCGCTCGTGTTTCAAGCAAATCGAATTAGTAGACGAATAAAAACAGATAATGAACAGTCGTGGCACTTTGCCCCCACACTTTGTCTAATCGTCGTTCGCATCTCGGTTATGCGATGCGACGGCCGTAATGTTCGTCCGGTATGCGTGTTATATTAATACACCTCTGCCATGTCTACGTGTATTATACAAAGAACCGAGAGGGTATTCATAAAACAGTTCCCCGCGGTTTTGTGATTTCTCAACAATTATTTGTACCTATATACTTTTTAAGTAATGTGTTGACGTCCTGTCATCAGATTCGAGTACGTTCACATCAGCGCATCAGGCACAAACATACTATCCCCTCCCGACTATCACATTATTATAAGATTGTTTTATAAGTCCGTTATTGCTCTATCACTTATTGCATATGTTTACCATATGGTTGGTAAAATAAACTTCCAATCCCCCCTCCCCTCCAAGGAATGTATTTCCGGATGATGGTAGCATTAGCAGTAACAGCTAGTACAGTTGGTACTCGCTTCAATGGGTCCGAAACGTCAGCACACTATGGTAATACTGCAGAAGACAATCGAAAAATGAAACACTACAAACATCGACCTGTATTATTATATATTAATTTACTTTATAAAAATAATAATATATTCCGCACATGTTTTTATCTTAAAATAATTTCAAAATAATATATATAATTAAGTAGTTATGCGAAAATAATTCATGGAAAACCGACCTTGGGATAGAACGGTGTATGAGGCGAGAAAGGGATTTGGAATAATACAGCAAAGGATTATATTTTACAATCGAATATAATTTTAAAAATTTTTAAATTCTTATGAAAGTTTAAATTTGTCACATATATTATGCGTGGATGCATCTGCGTGCAGGATGAGACGAGACATCAGGAGATGACTCATCTCATATGGGGAAAGCAATCGGTGAGCAGAGTAGTAAGTGGGAAGGGGATTAAATTATTAGTTGACAAATCTCATGGGTTTTCGTTTAACTCTTTTTAGTTTACCGTATATACACTTGGATATCGGAGGATCTAGATAAATTACAGTATTGGCTAGACTAATACATAAAAATAATTGAATTCTTATTGCACTAAGATATCGAATTTCTGAATGAAGACATGAAGTCTTTATGAATAAATAAATCTTTAGGAATCAAGCACTATTAATAGGTGTGTTAATTATTATGTATACAAACGTGAATCGATTGCTGAATCGCGTTAACGATTTGCAATAAGTGCGAAATACGCGTACCTGGTATATTATAATACATTATTATATTGCATATATATTGTGACGATCGCACGCCGAAGTACTACCACGACCTGGACACGGTGCGTACGCGTGCGGTATACAGTGGTCGTATATTATTATAACAATATTATGTTTAGACATTTTCTCGGAATTGATAAATTCTAGACTGACTCGGTTCATCTGTGACCTGTGCGTATAAATAATATACCTAACACTGCGATAAAACATTGTACCTGTATGTTTGCAACATTTCTATCAAGTAGGCACAAATAGCACGTGTCGTCGACGCGACTTTATTACTTACCTACGCTTATGCATCGTGCGGATAAAACATTTTTTATAATTATACTATTACGCGACCGAATAACCTTCAGGTGAGAATAGTCGAACATCATAATTGCACTTGGTACTGAATTTATTAAAATTATCAAACAGCACTCGCGTCAAAAAAAAAAAAAGTTTGAAAAAGAATTTTCATTTCTGTAAGTGATTATTCTTTAGAAGACATAAATGTTCATGGAAAAAGAACATCCTAGTCATCCTACTATATTATAAGAAATTAATAATAATAATAACAAAATGATAATAATAATAATATTAACTTTTATTTCACACTTTTAGGTTATAACCATCATTTTTCGAATATTATACAAAAAAAAAAAACATTTCCCAAGATGCTCTGAATCAAAATATTAATCATTATACGATCTATTATAAAGGTATAATAATTAATATCATATTTTTTGACCTAAGTGCAGTTCGACTAAAATAAGTGTGATTTGATCTTATACCCTTTGGGGTAACAAGTCGAGTGACGTTTTTTTCTGTTTTCCGTCGACTTTCTATTGGTGTATATACATGCGCGGTGGTAAGCGAGAGTGTGTGTGTGTGTGTGTGTGTGTGTGTGTGTGTGTGTGTGTATGTGTGTGCATCTGTGTGCGCTGGGATGGAGAACTAATTACAAATAAAATATATTTAGAATATGGGTTAAGGTAATCGAGACCGTTATCATAATATACGACGTGTTTTATTTTCCACATTTTTTTTTTTTTTTTATTACAGCAAGTCTCATACGTTTATATTTTCATTTATATAATATGTAATAATATTATATGTATAGTTACATGCCTGCGTAATACGAGAAGTCAGATCGATGAACAATGTGTTTGCCACAGGGCAAACTGCAAAATGTTGTTATTCTAATAAGTATAATATATAAGTATATAACTATAGTTAATACTACTACCGGGTGCGCAATAATGGTATATACATTTGTGTGCACATAATTTTTGTATGACGCGTTGATTGAAAATATAATACAAATCGGCAAGATCTTGGGTGGTAGGTCCGTTGAATTTATAGGTATAAATTAATAATACATTATATCATTATGTTTCGTCAGTTTCGTATTAGCGGCGCTGCATAAATCTACTGTATAGTAGGGGCTGGAGTGCATCTCGTTCATATGATAGATCATTATAATAGATTTGTTAAATTTGAATGCAATGATGAGTATCATTGTATACGAAAAACGATTCTGAACGGAGATGATTTGTTAGAATAGTCTAGAATAGGTATATTATATAATATATTATGTTATATTTAAATTAAAATAAATATTATGTCAATATTTGCTATTTTAACGCTTATAAAAAAAAATTGTGCCTATGTATTTCAACAATTTTTGAATGACAGTAAGAATAATTTCTGTGGAATTTTCTTTTAATTACAATAATAAATTTTCAAGCTTTTTCGGGCAGCCGAATTTTTTGAAGTCTATAGGTAAATTATTGACATTATTGTTAATGTTAATGTTATGTTATTGAAGGAAATATATAAAACTGAAGTAAAAATATTCATGTTAGACGTGATGAAGAAAACCGACGCTTATTCTATAAAATGATTGTATTCAACATTCTGAAAGGTATAGCAACAACTACAGTGAATTATCATTTACAAGGCTGTATTGAGAGGGTGTAGCTCAAGAATTTAGGACGCTCGCAACTTGAAATTGATTAAGATTTGTGGCCGACATAAATCCACCAATATCCATACAACGTTAATTGTTAGACACCAAGAAAATGTAACAAAATATATTTTAATATGTACAGTTTTGTGTTGGCTAAATAATAAACAAGTATACTAGCTCAAATTCCATGTGGTTCGGTAGTTTATTTACACATTTATTTATGGGTTGTCATTTATTTAAAGATGCATAAGAAAGGATTTTAATAAAATCACATTTTAAAGGTCAAAATAGTTTTGTGTTCTGTGCTGGACGCATACATTATTCATTATAGATAACCTATAATTGATATTTGATTTTAGATTCTGAACAGAGTAATGGAATTTATTGGTTTTACAAGAAAAAATAATGTAAATGGTACTTGGGCTTGTCAAAAATCAAACTTTATCAATACATTTTAAAAGCATCGAAAAAACCATAAAAAAATTACGAAAAAACGGGAAATTTTACGCAAAACCACGTTTTGACAAACTCTTTTTTTTTTAAAAATGCTTTAACTCAAAAACGAAAAACCACATACAATTGAAATTTTCACCAAAAATTTAAATTAGCGGTAAAGTTTTCAAAGTATTTTTAAATTATTTGACATATTTATAGACAATATAAATTTTCGATTTTTCTAAGTTTTTTTTTTTTAAATATCAATATAATGCACAGCAAAGTGAGGCTCATACGGTTCTTTTTTTATATGTTGATTTTAATAATATTATTGATTGAGATATATTGTGCAATTCTTCATACATAGTATAAATAAATAAAAATAAACATTATTAGAATAATGACGACGATTCTGTGTTAACCTAAATTATTTTTCATTTTTATACATTAATAATCGAAATAGTAATAGGTAAATGATCTTATCTAAAATAGTAAAATATCTCTGAGCGAGGCCATGATGTAATTCAGCTAGTATACTATCATTTGAACATAAATCAAAATGATCCCGACTCCTATAATGATGAATATTGGGTATCGTCCACGAGATATCTCCACGGAACTCCTGCATATTGGTTTTTATTTAATTGTGCAGCTGCGGTGATCATCCTGTATTTAATGCACCAGTATAATCAGGTCTTCACGAGTTTTTTAAATCCGAATCCGTATTGATCATACTATATACTACTCGTTACAAACATATTTGTTAAGACCGTCGTCGTCGTACACTGCCACGCATATCGCCACGGGGATGATTGCATTTATAAGTGTCTCGCATTACACACCGATGATATACTAATGCATATCTACTTATAATAATAGTGCATCTACGACGATGCGACTGTTTGAAAGCAAAAAAACCTCGTTGAAAATATTCGTCCTACACGATTTTAGGTAAGCATAATTAATTTATTGGTACCATTAGTATACGCTCGTTTCTAATGATTGTTGTCGATCTTATAATGTATGCATAAAATAACTTTTCGGGGTATTGCGATAATATTTTAATAATAATAATTCGTTTCGGCTGCACAAATGATGATTTGGTAATTATTGGTTATTATCAGTTGGCTGTAGTGGCGCACGGATAATCAGATTATTGAGCAATAATAATAATTGGGTTGCACATGATTATATTATTCAAATTATTATTATTATTATCATTGTTGCACTCCCGTTATGTTTTATAATATTATTATGGTAAAGTTAAAAAATTATCGTACACGCTATTATTCGAGTTCATGATGTTATAATTATGATTGATCGCATCTACGCACACACACCGTAGTTACGGTAATAATAATAATAATAATAATAAACTCGCCGATTGGCTTGAGTCTTCTGACAACAAATAGAAAAAAAAAACCAAATTAAGCTTTATTTCCCCCGAGCTGAATTGTGCCATTCTCGCATTGTAGTCGGTGTATAAAACGCCATACTGTTTCGGCTCGCACTTGTATATACTGTATATGTATATATTGTTATAGTTTCGTCTAACGACCGTACGACAACATTGCAATTTTTAATAGCGGTGAATAGTCAACTTTGAAAATATCCATTTACTTTAACGCGCGAAAACCGTCGCGTTATCCCGTGAAAATGAAATCTAGAAAAAAATAATTTTAATTCGTCTTTCGACGGTGGGCATTACGAGCTTAAAATAATAATAATGTATTCCATCTAACGAATAAAAAGCTATTGTGAGGGAGAAAAAATAACAATAATACAAATGGAAGTTTTTACACTCCGAATGATACGACAGCGTTTATATAATATAATATATAACTATGTAAGTGTAACACGTTCGAGCCGACGTTGTACAATAATTTATTTTATTTGAAATTATAATATCGTGGTTTTAGTGTAAGGAAGAAAAAATGTCTAATAAAATGTCTAATACCAGACCGAATGATACTTAAGAAATAATACTCGGTTTTATACAATTTTCCGAATTATTTTCGTGGTCACAGCAGCTTCCATTTGAAGCAGTTTTATAAACGAAAATATTTCATTATTTAATAAAGTTAAATATTCAAGTTAAGCCAAAAGTGAATTTTATAGTTGTCACTAAAGTAACGGTATGGTTTACTCTATACTGGAATACAAAATGACGTATTTCGCACCAAAGCGCTCATTTTTCTGATATTTTCGTAACAGTTGTTTTTACTAATATATATGTTGTTTGTCCGTAATAATTGAACGAAGAAAGTCATTGAGTGTGGTCGTGTGGAAATAATAAAATATTATTGCTATTTAAGCATCATCTTGGTGCACTGCGGTGTCTGTATCTTTGAACCGATACGACATGGTGCGCGGTATGATTTAAATACTTGAAATAATTTTACAGTTGTACAGTACGTCATGCAGCTGAGCTTAGCATAGAGGTACCTACTATTTTACTATCACTTTTAACCTTGCGTTTTGATTAAAATTAACCACCGTGGAGAAATTAACTTTTCTCGAGATAATCGAAATTTTTTCCGTCACCCTGTAATACCCAACCGCGGTTGTCGACGATACGCGAAAATACGAAAAGCGCGTGTTTGACTACCGTGAATTTTTACGCGCCACATTAAAAGCGCCAATACTACAATAGTATACACCGCGTGGAAACTAGCAATAAACTGCGGACGACAATAATAATTAATTATTACGTTCTAATATTCCCGGTATAACCGATCCGTGTGTACCTTTTAATATCGAGTACTAATAATACCTATGATTAAATTGAGTTTGATCGGCGCATGCGCACGCCAATCGATTCGAGAACCCCTAGACGTAGACCAACAGTCAAATCAAATTTATATTACGGTTTTAACGCGAACCATAAACATTGTACTTGTATAATGTTATAATTTACAAGGTCAGTCTGGAATTTTAAGCGAAAACAAATTGAAGGACTAACCGTCCTTGAGTTGCACATACGATTTTAATTATTCGAATTTCGATAGGAAAAAGTTAGGCACCGAAAGAAAACGCCATTATTGAAACTTATATTTATGTATATTGCTTAGATAACTTTGATGGGAATTCCATCCCTAAAGGGGATAAGACGATGGGTGGATAATCGTTAAGAATGTCCGGAGACATCACGTGATGTTTTTGTTTTTCTTGATTAATATAGCGGACATACAAAACGTCGGTGCATCCTGCATACAATTGGTATACCAGATACCTATATAGGTTGTAGTTATGTGTGTTCAGATAAAGCACAAGACTGCAATAAACACTGCAGTTGCCATCGTCCTCGGTGGCTAAAAGAAGATGCGAAAAAGTTAGGAACCATTATACCAACGGAGTGCAGGATAAGAATGACAAATGAAATCAAACACTTGAGTATATTAAACAGTGACAACGAATTAACGCTGTTTATTTATTATATCTATTATTTAATTATTATATACGTATATAGCAGTGTCGTGGCGTCGCGTCTAACGTTTATATACGATGAGACGAAGTGCGCTCGTAACGTGCAGGCTCATGATTGTAATCCATAATTTATTTGATTTTAATGCGAGAATTTGCGTTGTAATTCATATATTATACTCGTACATATATACTATACGTATATGTATTTTCAACGAACATTTGCGGGTTGTTTGAGAAATTCTTTTTCCTGCGTAGGATTTTGTCGTTTTATTCCTCTCACAAGTGGTGGCGTGCACGCACTACAAGACATGCATTTCTCGCATCACTCCAATTAAAACCTCTGCGCTGTCGCAATGGTTTGAAAAAGATAAAAAAAAAAAAAAATAATGATAATAGTAAATAAATGCGTATAGACTGAGATCCCTCCGTATTATTTCTGGTCGTTGTCCTTTGTTTTGTATATCATGACTCGAGAACGCCCTCAAGTCGTTATCCAAAACCGGTATTTTATATTTATAATAGAAAGACGTAAATGCGCACGCGGTCACTGATCAAAGAGAAATAAATTATTCCGTTCTAGATCATTTTTTTTTCTCCACGTAAAATCGCCAGTTTCGCAAAACGTCTGTGTATAATATCATGCGTAAAATAAATGAATAGTATAAAAAAAAAAATTGAAAGCGTGCGATAGGGATGTAAGTTATACGTGAAAATCGAAAATATAATTACATACGGAGGTGTGTTTGTTTTATAAATTATAATTTCTATAAAGTTTAATTATCTACATATATAATAGTACATACATGTATTTCAATAGAACGAACCCAAATTTAGATTTAAGAGTGTGTACGAGTATACTATTTGTGTACACGACCTACGTAAGAGTACGTGTATATAGGTACAGATATATAGATATGTAGGATATGTAGAATAATATGTGGAAATAAAAAATAAACACTCTCATATCGATCATAATTCCTATTTCTAAACTTAATAGTCGTTTTAGTTTAACACAATAAGGCTGAGTATACAAATAAATATATATATATATATAAATATATAAATATATATATATATACACATAATGTATTGAAAGGTGCCAAGAAATAATCAATTTTATACATAAATTATAAGACCATATTCAAGTTGCCATTTGAAAATCCTAAGTTCACGGGTAAATAAGCACTACTTTTTACTTACTAGTAACTATAGTAGTCGGATGATTCAATAGTTTTTAAAGTTGGAAAAAATGAACAATTTCTATTGACAAACCCACTAACATGGTTTTCTAGTGCAGATATTCTAGGTTACAGTTTAGAATAGAAATAAAATACATGCAAATAAGATAATATATTTTTTTGATATTATATCTAAATCTAATTATATTATATTATATTATATAATTTATATAATAATATATATATATATATATATATATATATATATCTAATATGTAATATGATAGTGTTGATTTCCGTTACAATAACCACTCTATAGGTACACGGCTGAAACTGAATTTTGAGAACGGTAAGGTACACGGCACCCTTGTGTACTATTGAAATACCTATATATTGTATATGTATGCGTTGTAGACGAACCATCACGAGTATCCCGAGTCCCATAATTATATATTATAGTAGTAAGTGGCGGATTTACGGGGGAGGGAGAGTCCATGGAGTCTGAACTCTGAACTTTCCTAGAGTTATAATCCCCCTATATAATCCTTTATATTTGAAATTTTTAGTATAAATTATGTGTTAAAAATACATATAATTTTTCAGGACCTATCCCAAGAAAATGTTGAAAATCCGCCACTGTTAGTAGACCATAGAAACATATTCAATGATAAAATGTAGGTATCGAAAACCATGTTTTAGTGTTCTATTACTGTACAAACCGTAAGCCGTAAATACGCCTAATAATGCGATGGAAAAAAAAAATTTATACCAAGACGTGTGCGTAAATGATATGATTATTGCTACGGTCGTATACCACATAACCAAAATATTTCTACCGATTATAGTGAGTATCTACGTGCAGTTTGGTCAAGCTCGATTGGACGCGGATATCCACAATATTGACCTTACTCAACCTCAAACTGAACTTACTGCGAATTCATAACCCACTCAAACGAGTTGTATTGAGTAGGAGGTGAAGAACTCTCTTTTTTTTTTCTCTACCGCACGAGTGTTGAGAAACTTTTGTGCAGGCGTTGGAAACATATGAAACATCTTGACGTCGAAAAAATTACTTGCTATATAATTAATTAATCTCATTCCTTGCATTTGTATTGTCATTAATCCGATAATTGATTCGCAGGTTTTTCCCTTTCCTATCTTCGTTGTCTACTTTCTTTTTTATGCTTGACAGTTGTATATTGTACATAAATAATATACTGGAAGGTCTTTCGTGACCATTCGTTTTCTCATATCGCCGTGGTCTTCTCATATGGCTTTTCTTTAACGCTTTCTTCCAAGCATATTATAGATACTAGTTAAAAGTTATTCATAACTTTGAAGACTCATTACGTAGTCAGTAAATTTACTAACTTCAAAACGCATGTAGTTTCTAATGTTTCTATAGTAATTAAGTGTATAATAATTTGGCTTTTTTGGATTGATTCGGAAATAGTCAGCAAAATTAAAATAAAAAATCTTTTTTTTTTCATGTTTGAAATAGAAGAATTAGTCGGTGCACCGTAACTCCGCATACAAGGTTTTTTTTTACACTTTAACTCCGCACATAATTTTTTTCTCAACCACCCTAACTCCGTACATTATTTTTTTTTAACCACCCTAACTCCACACATATTTTTTTTATTTGTTCAAAATGTTTAAATACAATATTTTATGTTATTAAAAAAAAAACATTTATATCAATTAAATTAAATTTATTTTTTAAACTAAAAACTAATTATCTAAGAAAAATAATAATAATTAACACAATTTACAATAAACATAAAATGTTATTATGATGTAAATTAAAACTAAATATTATTAAATGTTATTAAATGATGCTAAACTTTTTACAAAATTATACCTATCAATTTGGCCGTCGTTATATAATTCTATTTTTTAATTATAAATTCCATTTTGATTTTTATTTACTTGTAATAATCCTACTTTCATTATATTATTGGCAGAATTCATTCGTACATAAGAATCCGTCTGTATAGCTAATAAGTTTTTAATGAAGACTGAAATATTTGGATGTGCTGAAATAAATAAATTACCAAATTTGGCATAAAAAGTCTCACATGCAGTTGTTTGTAGTTCTCTCCAGTGTTGCTTCTTTTTTGACCCAAATACTGGGTGAAAATGTTGCATCAGTTTTTGCGATGGTTTTTCTAAGTGATAATTTTTTTTTAATTCGTGCATCCTTAGGTTATTTATTTCCTTAGATATTTCAATAAATTTTACTCCATTCGGACTTTCGGTGTTAAAAATATTTTTAGAATACGGAGCTACGGTACATGCGGTGTTTCAAAATAATTTTATTCATGCAGAGCTACGGTGCGTCCGAATTAGTAACGATTTACTTTTCTACGACTATACCTAAACTGCAACATCAGTACAAACTATTATGATGAATATTTTGGTAGTTAATGTATATTTAATTAGTAAAACAAGCACAGCTATTTTTAAAAAATCTATTATATTCCTTTCAATCTCTCCTAGAATAATTAAACTGTTAATATTTAGTTTGATGGAGCTCCACTGACTGAATTTAATTTTTTTTTCTAATAATTAGCTAATATAACTTAACGTTTTTGTGTTGACTCAATTTAACTAAACAAAACCAATGTTTTCATAAGCCCGCGTCCACTTTCTTTAATCAGCTTTTTACCGAACTCCTGTGTCTAATTGTGTGCATTAATTTTTCCTATTTTTACCAAAACTTTTCACGATTTGGCAACGATCCTTATTCATGTACATTATCTACATAATATAATAATACACTGCGTCGTTATTATAGGTACACTTTTTTACGGTGGTGGCGTCGCATTTAAAACGCATTTTTCCCTTGTCCACGTGCTCCGTCGATACTTTTTTCGTACACCGCGTCAGTATAAAATTATAAAGTCACGCGTTAGCTGCGTGGCAACGATGGTGGTCAGCGCGCGTTCCGGAGAAGTGAAACTTTGTAATCAGTTGAGGAAATCAAAAACGCAATCCGTACGTATACGTATAAGTCGTGTGTATAAATATACGTGTGCGTATATATATATATATATATATATATATATATGTGTGTGTATACGAGCGGAAGAGACGCGCGCGCGGGAAAAGTTTTTGGCGGACACGTCGGTCGGTTTCTTTGGGTCCAGAGAGGTTTCGGAATAACATTTACATAATATATTACGCGCTTAGAATATATGCCGCTACCGCCCTTAGTTTAATAATAATAATAATAATAATACGTATGTATATACATTTTGGTATTACCTGTGCGCACATGGCCGCAGCCGGGTGGGCGAATATTTTACCGTCTCAGAGTTCCGGCGAACGTAATCGCTTAGGTTAGGTCGTTCGAAATATTGTAATATGCATGTATACATACGTAGGCGTACAATATTATTATATTCAATAAATAATAATGCGTATCAGAAAATGGTCCATCTCCGAGCCGATCTCAGGAGGAGTAATAACAATAATAATTATTATTATTTATTAAGCTAGAACTAGAGAATTATTGCAGTAGAAGACTTATAAAGTTTTAGAGTCTAATTTCACTTTTCATCTTTGTAGGTATTCCTTTTTTGAAGAGCAAAAAAGAACGGGTGAGCCTCGCTTTGCTGCACAGTTGGGGATGGAGTGTACCTCGTTTATAGGATAGGTCATTATTACAATGGATTTGTGAAATTTGAATGCAATGATAGATATCATTGTATACGAATAACAATTCTTAATATGTTTGTCTAAAATGGTTATTTAATAATATAGTATTTTATAATTAAATTGAATTATAATGCAATTTCCTAAAAATTTAAATTTAAAACAGTCATAACATTTTTTCTTTTAAGTCTGGTAGAAATTTTATTATATATTTTTGAAAGTAAGCTTATAGACAACCTAGTGTTAAAATTTTGAACCTTAAGTATAAACAGAAAAAATTTTATGAATTTTCAACTACAAAATAACTTGCAAATTATCGCGATTTTAACATATTTTATACAAATATGAAATTTATGGGCTTATAAAAAAAATTTTAGTGAAACCATCTCCGTTACTTTTTAGTTACAATAAGTGTAACTTATATTTAATCCTTTAATATATTTTCAAGCGTTTTCGGACAGCCAAAAAAATTTTATAAATATTTAAAAAAAAAAACTTATAAAAATAGAAAATTTAAATTGTCTATAAATAAGTCAAAATATGTCAAAATACTTTGAAAACTTAACCATGTATAGAGAACACCAATATAAAGATTTGGTAAAAATTTCAAGTTGTTGCGTTTTTTCGTTTTTGAGTTAGAGCATTTTAAAAAAATGTAGTTTGTAAAAATGTGATTTTGCGTAAAATTTCCAGTTTTTTCGTAATTTTTTTAACATTTTTTCGATTTTCGCAAAAAGTATTAAAAGAGTTGGATTTTTGATTTGCCCAAGTAACATCTAAATTCACTTTTCTTTTAGAAAAGTTGCTGTATAAGCAAATTGAAGCATTTTTACTGCAAAAAAAGTTGTCGTGAGTCACAAAAAAAAAAAAAAAAAACACACATCATTGTAAAATCAATAGATTCCATCACTCCATTCAGAATCTAAACTATGATGATAATTTATTGTTTATGTTGATTTCACCATTCAAACAACAATAATTATTAGCTGTGTAATGTTGAAAACCAGATTCTATCAAGTTCATTGCAATCGATTACAACGATGTACCATTTGCTGCAGCGTCCACATAAGTTCTACGATAACTTTTAACAATTGGATAGCGTATTCGTATATCGTAAGATTAATGATTTTAATAACAATAATAAAAACCGTAACGATTGTCGAGGAACGGGTTAAAGTTTTAACTTAGCCGTGGTGTGCCACTGCTATACAGTACATACGCGTTTATATAGTGAGTAACAATCAGGCGAGACTACCACAAGATAAACGAGCATTAACGGTTTTTTTAGAATATACCGTCGCCGATTAAACACCGAACGATTAATTCCATTAGCTTAGCCAATTAAGATTTCTCGGTACGCAAATGTACCTGTATAATGTATAGTATATTGAGCTGGAACGTTTCCAGTATGCGCGCATTGAAAAGTGTATATAACGAAATGTAAGTAAATAATTATGGACAAAGAACAAAAAACAACTATTTATTAAAATCGTGATGACGTTACAAAAACAATCATTTGTCAAGTTCAAATAACGTTTAAATTATTTTAATCACGTGTTAGACCACCGAAATTGTTATAGATTATATACGGATAATTATATATTATAATGTATGTTGTATGTAAAACTATGCATAATTTATATACATCGTTCGCAGTAGACCATTCGCAATAAATATCATATAATATAATGGACCACATTTTATTGTTCGATTTATTGTATTCTTAAAGCACCTTTAAACGTGTGAGCGGTTATATTTTTAATGACTTTTTTTTCCGTCCGCATACATACAAAATTTTGTTTCATCAATAGGATATAATAAGTTCAAAATCTAACACAGATCTTCCCGAAAAATGTTCGAACGCGAATGCGCAACGTTTTAAATTTCATGATAAAATGAAGAAGGTAATAATAATTATAACGAAATATAAACTTTCACTAAATAATTATTATGAATAAACTCAATAAACACGTACAGAGGTACTTGTCGTATGGCAAGACAAAATTAAATGCAGCAATGCCTATAAATAATGTAAAATATGTTTTAATTTTTCCGTATACCACGTGGTGAGTCGAGAAACAATTCTAATTTATGAAACATACATGTTCAGTGGCGTATTTTCAATTCTTTTTTTTGGGGGGGGGGTCTAATAATTTTTTTATAACATAGGTAGTTTTAATAGATTATAATATTATAATCGAATAGATTATTATATTTTAATAAATATTTTAAATTTCATGGTTTAATTATAACACAAGTATATTTTATTATTTTAAAGTACGAAATCTAGTTGTCTTTTTTTTTACTAAGTTCAACCAAAATTTCTTTTGGAAATCAGGATCTTTTGGTCAAAGATTCTAAGACAGAATCTTTTCTATAAATGGACATCATAGCCAATCCATTGTTATAGTACCGGTAATTATTGCGGAACCAAATTCGGACTTGCCGATTACCTATTGCATTTATAACATTGGACATCCACTTCAGAGAACCCATTAAAGCGATAATCTTTATTACCTACCTTTGAAAGTATTAGTAATATTAATAGAATTATTGATAATGATAAATGTGTAAGTAGATATTATACAGCCCATATTATGACTATTAAAGTTATTTTTCATATTATTTTCGTCTACAGAAAATTCATATTAAAATAGAAATTATAAGTATATTAAAAACCTCATGCAATAATTTGCATTATTCGTTGGACAAAAATTAACTTAATTTAGACAGTTTTGAATAAAATTAACTTAACATTTTACCTTAATTTTAACTTTTAACTCGTTAATGCCCAGCCTTGGCGTTAATACATACAATTAATTAAAGCTTAAAAATAATTTTAAATTGTAGAAATATGACATTATGACAAAAATTGTCCATATGATCATTGATCATATCACTCGCTAATCTTTGACAGATAATTAATAGTAGGTAAACATTGTTCTGAATGAACACTTGTTGGCCAGTTGATGCCGTAAATTAATAGATAGATAGATAAATTAATAACTACCTAGAAATTATTTATAGGAGAATGGTGTGCGTCGTCAATTACTTGTGATAAGAATATTTGGACGGTCTCTAGAATTGCTGATTTTTCTGATACGGGTATCTTTTAAAGTGGAAATACATTATACATACAACACAAAGTGTTGTTATGCACTGTGGCGGGTTTTTGAGCGTTTGACCGCTTCCGTTAGTTAATTTTAAACTGTGTATCATATAAATATTTTGTTCACGGAAAAAAAACCATGTCAGCGCGTGCCTACATTAATCAGTATCTGCCAATATATTAGAATTTTTAGTTTTCCTTCTTTTTTTTTTTGAGAGAGGTTCTGGGGGGTCCAGTGCCCCTGGACCCCCTCCTCCCCGTAAATACGCCACTCTACATGTTATATAATTTTTCGTAATTATTTATGTGTAATAGTATCCGCAGGTACACAATACTGTACAGTGTACAGTTCCTTGTGTACTGAACGTTGGCTTGAGACATATTAGAATCTCACTGCAGCATTAACTGTGCGCATATAATAAGAGTAATGTACAATTATAAACACATATATTATATTATTATTATTATTACAATATTCATCGTTGGGGGTCGCGAACGTTTATCGTGGGGCTGCGGACCATGACTGAGAAATACAACGGCTGACTCTCCCGGGGAATAGTGATCAGCAGGGCTAGGATTTGTATGCAATAAAAAATTGTAAAATATGCATTTTATTTACCAAAATATGCATTTTAATTTTTACAAGATAAACATAAAAATATAGTTATAAAAAAAATATTTATTTATTGAAATACATTAGTAGTTGGCTGTTTGTCTTAATATAATTTAATTGAGAAATAAAATCTTTCTCCGTCAAACTATTTAATCTTTAATCGCATACCATAGGATTGTATTTATAAAAATAAAATTCGTGTTTGACAAAAAAATCAAGTTTTATACTTTAATCAGCAGAACTAGAATTAAATACGAAATATTAATATTAAATTATAAATATTAATTATGAAATATACTATAAAACATGCATTTTTCGCATTCTTATAATCGAAATATGCAATTATGTTTATTTTATTCAATATATGCATTAATATGCATTTCATCCAAAATATGCAGAAACATGCAAAATAAAAACACCACCATTTATCTCATCATGAGGTGATTCGTGGACATTACTGACAAAATCAATAATTAGAAGTCGCAGAAAAACATGCTATTGCATACAAATCCTAGCCCTGGTGATCAGAGACAGTTATAGCCGGTTATAGCGCTCGTCTGCCAAATAAGATTTGCTAGACATGTAATCCACTAAGAGGTCTTCGTCTTCTACTCTTTTATTCGCCCTTTAGTTCTCAATTTTGTTTTGCACTGCCCATACGAGACACACGCGTAAACACATCATGTGCACGTAAAACAGCCGCCTGTGTTTTTGTGTGCGTGTATGTGTGTGTGTGTGTGAGAGAGAGCTCACACGTTAACTTGGTTATGTCGCGCCACCAATTCCCCGTTAACTAGCAAGGAAATACTGCTCGCCCTTGGGATGAGGATTATATAATATTATATAGTTTCTGCGAATCAGCAACATTTCTTTCCAGCGTTGTTTTTCGGAACCGAGCACGACAAGAGACGTGACCCACAAGCTATTATAATAATGTTATACTCTCTACAGGGCGAGCACAACACTGCAATAGATGCCAACTGCTGTTATACATATACATATATAAATATATATATAATGTACCTACTATTGTACCATAATTTATACCAAGAAGTCGATGTCAACGTTTCGAAAAACTAGATAATCGATGCTACAAGGTGGGTTTTCAAGGTACACACAACTCCACTTATTTAAGCTATAGTATAGTATCATACACTATGTATAGTATCATATTTTACAATCATCAATCTGATTCCGGTTTTTACAATGTTTTCTCAACACCTAATACGTGGTTGGGGATTATTTTTATAATTTGTCGATGGGTAAAGAAATGCTCTTGTCAATTAATCGCAAAGTATACGTATAGGTGATATTGATAGGTCATGGTTTCCCATTGAAGTACCACGGAGGTGAGAAAACGCTTAGAAAAAGTGAAGTGTGAAATTGATTTCAATGTCGATTTTAAATATCGATAAAAATTTTTCAAATCTTTAAAATCTTTTAAAATATTAAAAGTAATATCAAAATAAAAAATAAAAATAAATGTTCACGAATATTACGCTTCCTTTAATTACACTTATTTTTGTTTTAGTAATACAAAATAACTATATTTTATATACCTAACTAATGACTTATTTTTATTTTTTTTCATCATTTTACTAATAAAATATAAATCAACGTAATAATTAATAATATTATGTTTATATTTTTGAACACAATTTTATAAATAAGTATTGAAAAATGGCATAATAAAAATATTTTCGTTATTTCATCAATACTATATTTTCCCTCCCGGTTGGGAACTGCTGCTCTATGTATAAAGTGATTCAGTTATATGAGAGACAAATCCCTATAGATGTTAACTTTGTATACGATATTAGTGCGGCGTATAAATCTATATTGGTACCTACACGAAGTTTTCGAATTTCGTAGTTTTCAGCGTGACACAAGGATCGTGAACTAAATCGAATGTGCACATATTGTTATAGGTATGTCATGTGCGTATATTCTAACAACAGATTCACTGGAGTCCAAAGGGAGAAAAAACAAATTGGAATTGTCAGAATTTCGATTAGATAACTGTATGCACGAGTGCGTGACAAAGTTTCGAGTAGTTCACAATGTGTAAAGGTAATAGTATAAATTTGATAAAAGAAAAAACCGTAGCTACTGCTGTTGGGCGAGCGGTAAATATGAATATATTGATAATTGTTGTTTTACTTTTTCTTAAACGGATTACTTTCCGATATTTCGAAACGACCGAAATATTATTTAGAAATTTGACTTGGTCCGATTCTGCGCGCGCCGCAATTTTCGTCGTTGGCCAATGAATATTTTCACCGCGGCGTGATGTACACGTTTTTCGTACGATATGTTGTAAATCATAAGTTTAATCATTTCTCCGGCCAAAGGTTGACTTGTGGCGAGGAAAAGACGGTAAAAAATTGTTTGAAATTTCGTCGACGGTTCTATACGTTGTATGCACTAATATTATTATAATATAATAATAATGTAACGACGGACGTCCGACTGACAACCACAGCGGAACTGATCACCATCACGCGCGGTAATTGATCACGATCGACCTACATAATCCGTGTTTGTGCGCGTGGAGACGTCCGGCGAGAGAAAGGAACGGTCGAAATACAATCAGAATTCACAGGCGTATACGCGTGCGATTAATTATAATAATATATACGACTTCAACTCTTATTTTTCGTTCGCGGGTTTTGTTTTTCTCTCCCCGTACGCGCGTACGTCTAGTTAGGTGAGAAACCGTGTAACCATATAAATTAATATACATAATACATATACGATATCCTATGTATAATTTATATACTGCTACATATATTGTACAGTCATATTATTACCACGAATTCGATCGTGCGAACGCGAGAAAAAATTGCCGCGCGAAAACCGTCCTCACCGCGTTCACACGTCCAAACACGAAACGTATTCAACGTCCTAATGAATACCAACAATCGCCCTTAAAAAGGATTTTCACCGCTTTATAATTTTTTTTTAACATTTTTATAAATTATTTCATAATCCTTGTTTTGTTTATTTTAAATTCACCGGCATTGCGTTATCGAGTGTTAAAAATTAATAGGTACTAAAAACGAACGGAATTACTTAAAAATGATAAAAAAAAAAAAAAAAAACGCTTTAAAGATGCCAAAAGAGTTAAAAATACATCAAAATGTGAAATAAAAGTTTTATATTTTCATTCTCTGATGTATGAAACGGATTTTATACTCGAAAAGCATTGCCTGGAACCACTCAACAAATTACGTATGTATTTTGCATTCAAATCCGGGCCCTACTGATCAGGTTATATTATAATATATAATATTGTGTAGGACATCCCGTCAGTTTTATCGCAGTCTTGTCCATATTCGCTCGCAACTCGTAGTACACTTACTAACTTAACTCGTCGTCAATCTCATCGCTGATAACATTTAAACACTGTTATTGTTCGTGCATAAACTGAGTACAATAATATAATGGTTATTGCATTTAAAAATTATATACAATATACATATTTTTTTTACCGTTTTCATATAACTATATTATATATTTATACGTATAGTAAAAAAATACCAAGGGGGATTTGGACTCTTTTCTCCCTCCGTGTGTACGCCGATGGTGTATACTTACATGTACGCTATGGATCTCAAACTAGCGAATTCCGATCGTTTTCGCCAGACGAAAACACATATTGATATATTACATATTATGATAAAACTCAGGGAACGTGTTGACGTATTAAGAATTTATCATAAGGGGGAGGTCGCAAAATCGCAAGATATTTATATACTTGCGAATTACTTCAACGACAATATTTACATAATATTCTTAGATAAAACGTAATAAATAAATAACTATACAACATTCACTTCTATCGTATACTTTTATGAATTTTATTAAACATTGGTATCGACAAAAGTAAAATTATAATTGAAAAATACTTGGAAAAAAAGAACTCACGGATGAGGGCTCGAGTCTATGTTCGTAAATTCGTCACTGGTCATGGTTTGTGCCACGACTGCCACGCGTCGCATAGTATTGATGTACAATCGAAAAGACCGATGTGTAGAGGTTTCGGGCTGTTTTTTTTTTTTTCAAAAGCAAGAGTTATTTGTATAGGAATATAATAAAAAGATTTAAGAGAAACAGGGTTTTTGAACACTATTTTTTCGTTTTCTCTACTTTGTCCGTCCCTTCGGCAGTGTTTGGAATAATACACTTTAGAATTACGTAAATTATTACAAGCCAATTATTATCTTATTATGTTCATGGTGCTATGAAAATATTTTCAGTACATTAATATTGAACCACGCGTTTCAAGTATATTAACGAAACTGCGTCATTTTAATTATACAAGGTCAAAAGTTTTACTCTCGAGTTCCGAGATTTACATTTTGGTGGCTACCGTTTCCTTGAATTTACTCTGCATGTGGTCAGAGAACAGCTTAAGGAAAAAAATATAATGCCAACTAAATATTTTATGCCATTTTATCATAACCATTATCCAGGATATGTATTTTAGTAAACGTGCCATAGATATAGATTAATAAATTGTGTTTTGAACATCAAAATTAAGTTTAAATATCAGTCAAAGATTATTTTTCTTGCTCAATTCAGGTTTCAACATTTTCCCAACAACTCCATTATTATTATATTATGGAAAATGGAAGTAACATATAGTTTTCAAAACTTTGACTCATCTACTTTATTATTTATTATTTTTAGCATATCATATTAATATTACAACATCAAGAATTTCATTATTTTCATTTCGAGTGTTAAAGAAATGTTAATTACTTAAGTTTTCATCAAAATGTCTATTTTTCTCGTCGTATAAAATCTTATATAATGATCAATGGTTATCTAATATAAAGTTATATAGGATTTGTCAGTATCGTTCTCGTCTCTATCTATTCAATATTTTATTTGATTGCCCCTTAAATTATGTACATTTCTCATATAAATTTGCATTTTATAAGTTTTTTTTTATTGACTGAACACGCCTCTGCTAAAATATGTTAGGTTCCTATATACTTTTTATGTAGGAGACCATATGTGATCGCAATCAGGTGTAAGTCTCTCCAAAGTGTTACAGCTACTCGGTTTATAGATTTATGCGATGTTATGCCATACGTGCGATTTGCTGACTTGAAATTGCGAAATGATGAAGCAATCAATCGACCTGTTTCCGTATCAAAGGCCATAATGAAGTTCAACAGTCGCGCATGTACACATTGTTGTGCCCTTATGTCTCATCACATTTTTGATAACTAATGTATAGACATTTTAACGAGAGTTTATCGATTCCGCCGAACATTTGTAAATAATAATTGCGCCGAATATTTTTATACATGGATTCCACCGAAGATTTATATATGTAAATAAGAATATAACATATATATATAATATTATAATATTAAAATATTTTCGGATTTTGTAAATACATAATATCGTTTCCAGCAGACGTCCATTTTCAACGATCCCGATAAATTTTTTTATTAACTCAGTTGTAAACTTTTATTGATTATTATAATGTAAGTAAGATTGGTATATTATCATTGGTAAAACAAAATTAGAAGTTGTATTAGGATTTTTATATTCTCGTTTTTCGTGTTCAATATAACATAATATTTATACATAATATATGATTTTTATTAAATTGTGACTGTTTTTTTCCCCATCACTATGATATTGTACACAAATCACCGATTTAAGAGTTTATAAATATACTTATATTATATAATATATATTATTATTATTTATTTATTTTATAAAATTTCTATATTCTTTTTCTTACTTAGCTTCGTGCCACTCTACTGTCGTGCTAGATATGGTAAATATATATTATATGTGGTACATATAATGAAATGTGTATACAGTGATGTTATATATTCTCGGCGGAATCGATATATTAAAATATTGGGGGCAATCAATAGCCGGCGCAATCGATAGGTTTCTTACAGGTAAAAATACCTTTTCGGCGGAGTCGATATACGTCCATTTTAACCCCAAAGCCAAACGTCTGTAATAATTCACCACTATACATAAGGTTAGTTGGATAATATTTTACTATAGGTATATTGTATACACGTGGATCGTATTCGATACAATATAATTATTTAAGGGGATTGTAAGCCATGATTTTCCGTCTCTGTTTATCACACGCGAAACATAGGAATGTAGACGTTTTCTATTTCCAACGTACCAATCAATCAATAAATGCGATAAGAATTTTGAAAACTGATTTAAATTCGTCGTTAAGTCTACTTTAGATCAATTTTCTCACTTTTTTGATTCCAATGTTGCACGTGTTATAGAAGATACAGAGAAAAGATCATAGATTACAATCCCCTTAATGAGTTTATTATTACATCGTAAATATTAAGTTTTTATACATTTTTTCCCCTCTCCGGCGCTTTGATTTTCTTTGGCCGTCCGTTAATCACTGATCGAGTCAACCTATCCCTAATCTTTACTTTAACCCTATACCTTAACCTTTTCCATAAAATGCGTCTCGCACTGCCCGCTCTTGAGCTCTTCACTAAATTAGAACACGCTCCGTCCATCGTTTTACGTCCTCGAAACGTCACGTTGCGCAATCGTACCTACTGCGTTATTTACGTCATATTATATATTGTGTGATGTGTGTATAGATCTCGCAACGATGTAGAACACGCGTGCCCGATTTTTCACGTCACGGGGACCGACCGGCCGAGACCGTGTGCCTTCACCTAACACGTTAACGACCTGTCGTTATTCACTGTCCCGCGCCGCCACCGCGGACCAAGGGCCCGGGACTTATTTTTAAAGCCATTTCTTACCGTGGAGAACCACGGTCGATGGGGGACACTTCGGCCCCGGGGATCTAAAAGTAACCGGGTTTGAAATATTAGATATCTCCACGCGCGTATCTGCAGCGTCCGGACACGGTGAGAGGGTGTGTGGTGGTGGTGGCTACTAACGATCTAAAAACGTACGTCACGTAACCCATGTCGTTTAAGCTCTAGAATATATAGTAATATGTATATATATATATATATATATATATATATGTGATATAATATTACGCGTGTGTAAATACGCCTAATGGACGCGCGGGCTAGAGATATTCGTTTCGTTCGGAACAAGTTTTCCAATTAAACACCGCTGCCGTACCCTTGTCACGACGTGATATGTATACGCGTGGACCGCTGCAGCCCGTCACCCGGATTGTTAATTGATTTCTACTCGAGAGACTCGTGTCCATGTCCCGCGATCGCGCGTTCAACGAAAAATGACGGCAAGCTCGTATATACAAAAATATTGGAGTACCGTCACCGGGAGTTTTGCGTGATGTTACCCTGCGGCATAATATTATGTGCGTGCGGTGTTCTTGCTGCAGAGATGATGGTCTGCATCATCGGAACGGTCGGAGTCAATCTTCGCTTCCGGTGGCGGTGGTTGTTTCCGTGATGTCGCATCCATATCGCGTTATTGTACGTTTCACGAAATGGACAACGTTTGCATCAATTTCACGAAATTGAATCGCGATTTCTCCACTTCACGTAATTACACGATATGGATACCTAAACTGTCATCAACGGAACTTGGTCCGTCATTTGGATGTCCAAATAGCGAAAATTAAAAGAGCTTAAATAATCTGAAAGCACGATCTTAGTAAAATGAAAACTAGTATGCAATTATATGAATTATTATTATATAAACTATTATTTATTTAGACCGAAGAATATATCTGCGCTGTTGGCTTGGCGTGACAATCATTCTTATCTGTTCTATCATAAATGACGGTCACAATATTATATTAGGTATTATCGGTTTTATAAACGGTTTATCAGTTTTTGTTATAGTCGCCAATAATCGTCGACAATTTATTAGACCCACCAAAGCATACCTACCACTTATCAGTTTTCATTTTGCTAAGGTTGTTTAATACGTGTGTGTATATTATTTTATTATTTTATACTTAAAATAAATATAATATAAAAATATAAAAATAAAATAATGTCATTTGACGAAAAAATTGAGTTTTATAAAAAAAATCGATTCATAATATAATGATAAACCTGGCAAAAAACCACAGAGCTTCGACGAAATAAATTCAACGATACAAAATTTAGTAAAAACAAATTAAATAAATAATAAGTAAAAGTAAAGGGTATCGATACCAAGCCAACAGCGCAGGTATATTCTTCAGTCTAAGTAAATAATAGTTTACATAATAATAATTTATATAATTGCATACTAGTTTTTATTTTACTAAGATCGTGCTTTCAGATTTTTTAAGCTTTTTTAATTTTTGCTATTTGGACATCCAAATGACGGAACAAGTTCCGTTGATTACAGTTTAGGTATCCATTTCACGAAATATTATCCATATCGTGTAATTACGTGAAGTGGAGAAATCGCGATTCCATTTCGTGAAATGGATGCAAACGTTGTCCATTTCGTGAAACATACAATAACGCGATATGGATGCCACAGTGCGATTAGCGCGATCGCTCGTTTTCCGCACGCCGGATAACATATAATATCATAACACACGGGTTGAAAACATAATTCATAGATCAATATTTGTGACGTTCGGTTCGAGTCTAAGTTGATGTTAGGTTTAAGTTTTTGAGAGCGAAAAATAAGAATAGAAATCCCGGTACGACATTTATACATAAAAAAAAAAACACGTTGGAATTGTGAATTTGTGTTGATGTAAAATGTGTATAAATATTATATTGTGTTCTATAGCTTGTATAGGTGTGTGCTTGTATACATAGATGTATTTAGTAAAGAGAAACGCGTTACCCCTGTATAGGTTGTTAACGAAGCGAGCTACCTAAGTATAAATTGCTTTTTTTCTTTCATTGAATTGTTTGTTTTTGTTGAGAAATGTTATAAAACGAGTATACATTTCCATTTTAGTGGGCTCTCACAAAAATAGGATATTTTTTTAATAAATTAAAATGAGTATAAGCCATATAATTACAATATGATATCATGTGGTTCGAGCGTATAAACACGAGTTTGTAAGCAACATATTTATTTATACACGCTTTAAGATTTACGTCTAGCGCAACTACTGTACATCTTCATAAATGATTATGGTAGATAATTCAATAATACTCAATATTTTTTCCAGTATCAATTTATATTCGTTCTAAAAAATTAGACGACGTATTTCGAAATAAGCATATGAAATCGTTATTAACCTTTAAAACTACATCGAGTTGCTTTAAAGAAGACGTCGATTTAATATTCCTCGAGTATCTTAAACAATGATAACAATGCCTATAGCCTATAGGTACATCAGATATGATAAACGAATATTTTGAAACGAAACCTATATATACGTCGTCTGGCTGTCTGTGCGTATACTTGGTACAACTGCTCAAATATTGTGGAACCGCAATCTCGTGTTGCAGAAATTATAGTAATAATTCGTAGGTACAGTTAAATGAAATAAGATATACAGTACTAAATAATATACACATCATCATCTCTCTCTCTCTCTCTCTCTCTCTCTCTCTCTGTCTCAATCTTATCGCGCTGTGTCTTGTTTTTCTATTAAGGGAGAAATCACGTTAGATTGCAACCCTTCAAATTGCACTTTAGACTTGAGACGTTTGCAAATGAGTTTGGAGCGTATCTCGATTTCCTTCGTCTACCGTCATGATAAGTAATAAGTGATAACAGTTCGCTTTGTCGTAACGCCGCACGTTCCTCTCGTTGCTGTTCACCACGACTCGACTGTCTGCATAATCATTTCTGGTTTTCTCATTGTCGTTTATTATACTTTGGTCATGAACAAAATACTGAAATATGCGATTTAACCAAATCTAACCAAATTATACCTAACCAAACACAGTTTCGCATTTTAATTTACTATCCATTTCCATAACGTTGTACTGGGTCGACTGGCGTCGTTTTTGATTCTCGTATGAGGTGTGACTGAGGTACTGAAGTAGTTTTTTTAATGAATTATAAACATCTAATTTATTTCATTCGTTTATAATCCATTCGTTCGCGTACAACTCGTCGTATTACATACAGTGTAAACTTAAGTCTAACGCACTTGACGTGTTACTCGTTTCGTTGATACGAGTAAATAATACTGCAATATTGCACTCGTTGGCGAAATCGATGTGCGTTATTGTATAGGAAAGCACGTCTGTCGATATTATAATATAATAATATAATATACTTAATAATATAATTAACCGTGATAAATTTGTGTTTAAGTACACAGTATATAACTTCATAAAATGTATTGCATCATTTCCGTTTTTATCTTAATAATGTTGGATTGTTTTTTTTCCTCCATTCAATGGTACACGATATATATGAGTGTTTTATGTATGCGTGTGTGTAGTTCTTATCATTTTGAATATCAACTATATATTATATATTACATTATATTATTATATAATATATTACTTATTTGCACTTGTAGCGCCAACAATGATTTTTGAATGCTGCAATAGATAACGCGTGAGTTATAAATAACATTGACTACATTGCGACGAATTGTATGGAAACAACAAAAACTTGCATGTAATTATAGACATGCTACACAAATGTATTTATAGGCTACGTACACAGGTTATATAACCTATAATTAATCACTTCCGAGTTGGTAAACGTCCAATTAGTCGACACGATCATTAATGAATAACAATAACAATGTGCAGAATGTAACGTATGCAAAGGTCTAACTAAAAATTAAAAAAAAAAAAAAAAGATTTCATATAAATAATTAATAAATAATAATTATTATTATATTTTACGTGTGGTTGATTAGTTATTGTTTTCGAGTCCATAAAATAAAGCGCTTTCCAATTCCGTATAACCTATTCAATATGATAACATTATCATATCGTTTAATTCGTGGAAATTGCAATGGGTTATAATATTATGCACTCGTAATATGATACAGTAACAATTAATCAATCATTTTGTACAGAGTCCGAGGTTTGTCTTATTCCGTTTCGATACGTTTTTAATAATATTTGGAATAAAATTCGATATTTACATATTTGTAGGTTCACGTAGAATATGAGAAGCGCAAATAACGTATTGTGCGGAGCGTATGGCGTGTTATATTACTATATTGTACACCTACACTATATTATTATTATGTAATATTATATAATATGAATAGTCTCGTCTGCCGATACTATTATTATGTAATGGAATTATTGTAAACTAGTAAAATCGCAAACGAAACCCTTTGAAAAACGAAGCGTGGGCACGTTTCGTCGATCCTGGTTTAGTGTTACACATATTTTTTTTTAACCTGGCACGCGCGGGTGTTAATATACCTACTGTATTTTAATAATAAGCAACATCAGTAATACTATACATTCCGACTGCGATTTCAATCGATGCACATCATATTAAATTCGTGCAACAAAACGTATTTTTGTTAATTCTGTCGCATGACAATAGCATAATAAATAATAATTATATCATCATCAGCTAATAAACGGGAAAATACGTCATGTCGATCACCTGTAATTTATCGTTATTCATATCGTTATACATACGTTTAAAAGTACAAAATTGAACCGAAAATTATTTATTTATATCGGTACAATATTATTATCATGAACAAACGCACACGCATGTCGTATTAAATAAATTATGAAATGACCATAAAGAAATCTTGTTATGCCTGATACCAGTTGTAAATATGCACTGTGTATTATGTGCCGAGATCGTAAGTTTATGCGCTGAAAAAAATCTCATAAACAAGCAAACTATTCTGTACATTTTTTTTTTTAAATATACCGTTAAATTTACTATAAATAAATTGATAATATCTGTTATTTTTTTAATTTTTAATATAACGAAATGTGCCTTTATTCGGTAATATTAAATCTTTAAAATCACTTTTGTATTACATCACTTTTCTGTACAAATGAATGTATAGGAACACCGTTTATTTCATTACAGTTTTTAGCACTAAACCTAACTTTTGTTCGACTTCGATAGACAAATAAATTAAAATTAAAACTTTAATGTTATTTTTAATTTTCTGGTCCAATCATGTTTTTCATAATACATAAAATATTCTCATTAAATGTATAATTAACCTTAATACATGTATTAAACATTTCAATATTTTATCCATAAAATATAAATATGCGCATTATAAGCAATGGAGATAAAATTTGACCTATTTGATACAATAGTATCTAGATATTATACTGCAGATTTCTATGTCACATAGCTTAAATCCAACTTAGCAAAATCAATATGAAAATGCATGAACTTAAGAACTCTGAATTTGTATGCCTATTATAGGCAGTAATAATTGTCATATAACTTTTGTTACAATCTACAAAATGCAATACATACGAGGTATTGCCGTATTGGTCCAAAAAAATGCTATTGGGGTCGTGACGAAATGGAAAAAAATAAAATAAAACTGTGTATACTATAATGTAGGTACGCTTTTAAGCTTTTCTCGCTCCGACATATTTGATTTATAAAAGTCACTGTATGCCCGTACAGATACGGTTCTTTACGGTGCGTATATATTATTGTATTTACGGTCGTCGTCGTCGTTGAGTATAAGAGTAAACCGAACGTGTCAAAAGAAAATGGGGTGAGAGGAGAGAGAAATAAAAATAAATATCGGAAAAATCCATATATTTTCCAGCTCGTCGTATGGTATAATGTTAAATCCGGAACGGCTAGAGCACGATTTTTGCGATGGATTTCGCAACCTTTCGTTGGAACACAATAGAGGAAGAAAAACTCGATTAGAAAAAAAAAAAAAGAATAACGAACAATCGCGTTTATATGCGCATGTAACATTATTATTGTTTATTGTGTTCTACTCGAAGTAGATAACCTAACTACGCGTGTGCGTCGTCCTTTTGCAGTCAACTACGATGTGTACCACTACACGTGAGGCTAATCGTATATGTTGTTACTTACTGTATGTGTAACGGACACTTAAATTTGGGATGGGTAAGTCTAAGGGACATGGGCGTGGGAGATATTAAAGTAGTCTACATATAGGTACGTCACTATTTGCAAAAGATATTCCGTTTATAACATAATATAGGAACACCGTAAATTAGTTATTACACATACTATCATTTATATAACATTGGCGTACTACATCAACATCCACGTGCGTGTCATTTTTCCGCCAAAAATTTTGGATCCATTTCTAAAACGTCTACTGCTTTTCAAATTTGATTTAAAAATATATTCCGGAGCATTATCCACTGGACTTGGTGCACAAATAATTCAAAAGTGATTAGATTAAACAAATTTTTGAGATTCCAATACATTGGGGGGGGAGCACTTTGAAATGGATTTAAATGTCAAAAATAACATTTATTGCAGTATATATTTAATTACTTATTATAAAATCACATGGGTATTGAAGATTTTCCGCTGATGATGAGTTCAAAGAAACTCAATTATTTTATCAAATACGGTAAAAGCGTATTTCGTGTGTTGTATTTCTATAGACGAGTGTTTCGGTTTATATTTTTGGGCGGCAAGAAGGAGGATGGATGTAGGTACTAAGAGTGCTTAGCGTCCTTAGCAGCAGCTTTTTTGCCAGCAGCCCCGAATAGCATATATATTTTATTTTTTTTTCACAACGTATATAATAACTCATAAAATATATAATATGTGATTACTGATGATTACATAGTGCTTCAATCTCGCTATGAGTACTCTCTGCTTCTGTGTCATCCAGAAATTTCACGGCAGAAACCAATTTAAACCGGCCTATACTTAGACCGTGCGCTATACGTGCGTGATGTATAGGAAACGTTAAATGAAATTTCTTACCGTTGGCCCAATTGGATTCGATGGTGACCAGTGACTGCACGTAGTCTTCGGGTGCTACCGCGGACTCGTCATCTTCTGCGCCAGTAGGCGCCACCACATCTTCCGCCTCGACCAACGGCGTCAACACGTAATCATCGCTGAACCCGTCCATCTGTCCGCCCCGAACAACTGATCCTGGAACATATGCAAAAAAAAAAAAAAAAACTTAAGTTTAATGTCAAGACAACAATTGTGTACATACGATTATTATATAATATTATCCGTACACCTAAGACTGTACCTAGAATATTCTCGACGAAATAGAGTATATAGAACAACATTATAGACATAAAGAATAGGACCGTTTTTAATTTCCAAATTTGTTATATGTGGAGAAGTTTGTATATTAATTTATCGGTTATCTACTAGGCAGGGAAATAAAAATAGTTAAGTTAATAGTTAAGTACCAGAACTAGATATTTTGGTAAACATAAGTGTGTCGAACACATTGAAAATGCGATTAATTTTTTACAATAATTATGTGTTGAACCTTAAACGAGCACTTAGATACAGCATTTGAACCAACTGAATAAAATTGTTAATAAAAAATAAATAATGTTAAATAAATGAAAAATAATGTTGCACAAATGCATTCGTAAATGTGTTGAATACATCTTAATTGTTGAGTGCATTCTGTATTGAAAATGTATTATATTTAATATTTTATTTTGTTTTAATTATTATATAATATATGATTGTAAAACGCATGTAAATGAAAGTTTGAGAACATACTTAAACGGTAAAACCCTCAAAAATTCATCACACATTTTTCCAAAATTAGTTACAGTTTTTAAAATGTCAAACTCCCGAAAAAGGGTAGTTTTTTACCTACTTAACACGTTTTTACTCGTTATAAATTATATAGTACATTGGACACTTAGCGAGTTTAGCCGAAGCAGTGGTAGCGTAGCTGTGACTTTCAACGGTCTCGACGATCATTTATCATTTTCACGCAAGTCCCCGATCTTGCAAGTAGAGGTCTAAAATCTCACAGTGCAAATGGTTCATCGCTACAGGTCGGGTGAATATTTATGTATGTGCGCAAATGTATTTACCACCTATGGTCCACGTGACGTCACTAAAATTATCGTTGACACGTGACTAAAATAAGTCGCACACGCACGTATGTGCACGGATAAGTGAAGTGTATAGTAATTCAGGATCTAAGACGAAAAAAAAAAACGGATGGGCCTCGCTTTGCTGTACAGTTGGGGGTGGAGTGCACCTAGTTTATAGGATAGGTCATTATTACAATGGATTTGTTAAATTTGAGTGCAATGATAGATATCATTGTATACGAATGATGATTCTGAACGGAGTTAATATGTTTGTCTAAAATGAGTATATAATAATGTAGTATTTTATATTTAAATTGAAATATAATGCAATAGTATGAAATTTCGTAAAAATTTAAATTTCAAACAGTCATAAAATTTTTTCCTTTAAGTCTGGTAGAACTATTTTTTTATAGATTTATGAAGAGTAGCTTATGGATAACCTAGTGTTAAAATTTTGAATCTTAGTTATAGACAGAAAAAATTGTATGAATTTTCAACTACAAAATAACTTGCAAATTATTGCGATTTTAACATATTTAATACAAATTTTAACTTTATAGGCTTCTAAAAAAAATTTGAGGGAAACAATCTCCGATATTTTTTAGTTACGATAAGTTAAACTTATTATAAACCTTGTATTAAATATTTAAGAGTTTTCGGCCAGCCAATTCAATTTCATAGATGTTTAAAAAAACATTTTTACAAAAATCAAAAATTTAAATTGTCCATAATTAAGTCAAAATTCTTTGAAAACATAACCATGTTTAGAGAATGCCAATATAAAGATTTGGTGAAAATTTCAAGTTGTTGCGGTTTTTCGTTTTTGATTTAGAACATTTTAAAATAATGTATTTTGTAAAAACGTGATTTTGCGTAAAATTTCCCGTTTTTTTTGTAATATTTTTATCGTTTTTTTCGATTTTTTTAATAAGTATTAAAAAAGTTGGATTTTTGACTTGCCCAAGTACCATCTACATTAACTTTTCTTTCATAAAAGTTGCTGTTTAAGCAAATCGAAGCATTTTTATTGCCAAAAAAGGTGTCGTCAGACACAAAAAAAATAAAAAAAAACACATCATTGTAAAATCAATAGATTCCATCACTCCGTTCAGAATCTAAAATTGGCTCTTCGCAATCGTGATCGTGAAATGAAATAATGCTTCCGAGGATTAACTTCCTTACGCTTTAGAATAGTTGTTGTGTGTAGCTGATGGTAGCTTGTGTACAATAGACTTAAAACATACAGATATAGAGCTTAAACGAGTTCAACGAAAACAAATTAACGCAAATCACATTGTCAGTGTGATTATCAAAACATTTATATACTAACAAGAAAAATCAATAAAAAAAGTCAAAAACTGTAAAAACCTTCTAAAAATATTGTTACAGAATAAAAAAAAAAAAAAAATGTTAATTGTTATAAAAATGACATATTTATTCGAAAACTTCCGTTACTTTGTACGGTATTGAAACCTGAGATATTATTATAGTCAGTCAGTTGATATTTTACAATCGTGTCATAAACCGCGCGTTAAAAAGTTACATACATGCATCACAGTATTTTTGCATAGTGTGACTTGCAGACGGTTATCGAAACAGTTTGGAGATTTGTGTTTTCATTAACTATATAATTATTTAGTCACGGAAGGTGCTACAATCAAATCTAAACGCCCTCGTTTAAGCGCGCAGCCGAGTCAATTTTATTACAAAATATAATTAATACTATTATTGCCATGATTATAACTATTATTAATATTGTTATAATTGTTGTTTTTTAATACACATTTCACATTAATATTATGTATACTATGCGTGTGTTGTTTTTAAAGCGCATTTTTCTTCTTATTATTAAATTTTTATTTATTTTGTTCTCGACTCCTGTCGTCCGTCCTGATGATAGTTTTCTTGCGGGCACGGTTACAGCACATGCACGTTTCCTTCGGAATTAAACGGGAAGTTCGAAGCCACCACCACACCGCAGCGTATATCATCGGGTGTGCACCGTATTAATCTTCGGCCCGAAAGGAATGCCGCCGCCGCTACTATTATCATATGGCTGACAAGTTCCTTTGCGCGTCCGTAACGATTTCCGTACGCATCAAATGTATAAATATATATATATATATATATGTAAGACTTTTATTTTATTTATTGATTTAGGAATTGACCACAAACAAATCAAACCAATAGTGTGTTGCTCTAAACATAAAGGTTTTATTTATTATTATTACATACTATTTATATTATATACAGAACTTACCTAAACATAAAGAAACGACAGTAAATGTTTGTTACCTATTCAATAAAATGTCAATTCCTAAACTATTAACTAGGTATTACATATCGAAGAGTCTTGCTAGAGACTCCTTTCTGTGCGTAAGAAACACCGATAAGAAACCGATAGCGAGACTATTATACATCAGGTTTCGTCGCAGCGCTCGGATCTCTCACTCGCACGCGTTGATTGCATGCGGAGTGTGAGAGAGACAGAGCTAAGAACTGCAAATTCTCGATTCTCAATTTTCTCTCGTCCCAAGGGTTGCCAACCGGCCCGCATGAGTTATTAATTACTTTACTCGCGGTACTTTCCGGCGTTGTGGCATTACTAAGTTATCTAATAGTAATAATAGTAATAGTAATAGTAATCGTAACAATCACGATTTAAGATATAATGGTTACCCAACGAGCTATGTTACATGCATTGTGGATGTGACCGCAGGTTCGACTCTGTAAATCAGCTGACATGGGTGCCAACTAACACCTAGCGCTCATAAGTCAAAGCAATTAATGATGATGATGATGATAATATTCACGATTTCGTGTCAATATTTGTTAATTCCATGATAATAGAATGTCACAGTGGTCACGTGGTCAATTATTACGAATAAATCCACACGAGCCCTAGTTATTGGTTGGCTATCAGAGAGTCAATTCGGCGGTCATTTTATCATCGCTCGTTGGGTAACCATTATATCTCAAATCGTGGTAACAACAACAACTACGCACGGCGCACCGCACGCTTTATCTTATAATAGCCAAGGCTGTAGATATTATCTACTATAAACAGCTCGTTTTTCGTATTATTACAAATAAAATATTACGGGATTACGACTGTTAAATAATATTGTCGACAGTGAAGAAATCGATTGCGGTATAAAATATAATAACACAAATTTATAAATAACTTAGTGTTTTAGTGTGGCGTCCGGAGTCGTATCATAGATAAAGATGCGTGTATGTGTGCTTGTGTGGTCGCCATGGAACGTAGTACCATTGATTATAAAATACTATAAAGTATAAATGTATTTATAATCAATGGTAGTACATTAATTTGTATTTGTAGTCGTCGTTGATTATATACTCGTAATCGTAATAAAGACAGGTAAGCAACGTCGTGAAAAAGACCTACTACTTATTTCGGACTGACGGCCGCTGGCTATAGACATACTAGACACCGGGTCAGCGCCTCAGCGGTAGTGTACAGTGTACAACAGTGGTGGTTTGACAATTTTATTTAACCATGGCAAGCCTAAAATGCTCCACCCACCTACCTAATCTCCCACTCAACACTGCACAAATGTGATAAATTAACAAAAAAATCAGTATGGTCGGGTTATTACTTAAAAATGCTATCTTATAGTACTATTTTATATTTACCCATAATTAAAAAACGGATTTTTAGCTTTTATAAATTATATTTATTGGCATTATGCAGCGCAACGAGGATGAAAAATATGGACAATTTATCTATTATAATATATAATAAATTATTAAATTATTAGTAATCTTATAATTTTATTTTTTTAAAAAACTATAAACGATGACCACCGGCCAACACCCAACCAAAATTTTGCATTAGGGAGGACAAAACCAACTAGGTACATATCAACAACCAAATCACAGAAACACGCATATGGCCCCAAAATTCCAAAAACGCTCCCATTTTTATTTTTGGGGCAAAATAATTATATTGTCCCAAGATGTCACTATAAAACGTGCTTCAGAAAAATAATTGAAATTCACAAAAAAGTACTTTGGAGAAGTAAAAAAGGCTTTCTGTGCGTAAGTCGAAGTGATTGGGAGAAAAGACAGAATTTTGATGTTAATAAAGAAGTGAAATCAATCCTAAAATTCTGAGCCACAACTTGAAAAATATCAATTCACAAACAAAAAAAAATTAGCACAGCATGGCGCATATTAATGATGAAATTAGCCATAAATCGGAGTAGTCGACTTGTTTACGAGTTAATCTGTCTGACTCGAATTTTTTTGACAATCTGTAATTTGCGCCGTGCTGTGCTAATTTTTTTTTTGTTTGTGAATTGATATTTCTCAAGTTGTGGCACTGAATTTTGGGATTGATTTCACTTCTTTATTATCATCAAAATTCTATCTTTTCTCCCAATCGCTTCGACTTACACACAGAAAGCCTTTTTTACTTCTCCTAAGTACTTTTTTGTGATTTCATTATAATATAACTTATTTATCATTGTTATTGTTATCACTTATCAGTTAACACCTTATAATCACACTAATCGTGCAGAGCACGGTAAAATTCAATTTAAAGAATTATATATTCTTTACATGTATATATAATGTATAAGTGTTTTATTTATTTTTCTATCAGACCAACACTTCGTAAAATATTATATAACGCAGTATAAAACAGAAGGGTGTACCTACATATATACAGCGGCAAATTGTATCTCGTACGCGCAAATAGAAACGAACAATTTCTCTTCGTCTCTCTCTCATTTCTTATTGTTTTCCGTCGATCGTTATTGTTTTTATTCTTAACGGTGAATATTATATTAACGATATCGGCTACTGCGGTTATCGTCTTCGATGTACGCGCCGAAACCGTAGAAATCCATCGGTGGGTTATCCGATCATGGTATTATAATATAAGAGTATTATGCCATTATATGTTCGACTGCTTCAGGAGTCATAGCGGTCAGCACATATGCAGCTGTTGCATTGGGCTAGGTCGTACATGCTAAGTACATGGTAAATAAGAGTAATGAATTTGTTGGTTTTCAGAGGCGAAAAAATAGCCGTGTGAATAAATAGTTCTTATACTTTCTTATTTTTTTTTTTTTTTTAAAAAAAAAGAAACAACCATATATCGAAGCAATGAGATCGTCCTGTGCACAACAGGAATTCGTATAATCGGTCAAAAACTATTACGCCAAGATCTATAAAAGAACTGAACGATTTAAGTTTTGAAATTTTAATGCGAGACGCGAGAGGGTACCAGGGACACGGAGTCAGTGAACTTCAAAACATCAATACGTCGAAACTATTTTGTATGCGTATCGTGGACATAATGGGAGATTAGCAGTTGTACGAAAAATGATAAGAGAGAGGTACTTGATAAGACTCCGAAAACCAAAACATAATGCCAACCGTCGGACAAGAAAAATCTTTTTCTTTATCTTAATTATGATAGTTTAAACTAAATGAAGTAATTACTACTTTATAGCTATTTAATTTGAATCATTTTATGTTGCGGCCGGATTCCCAAATATTTTACATAAATACCATATAAAATATTAATATTGTAATGAAAAATTATAAATGAACGCGTTTTTTTTTTTTGTCAAATATTGTTCTTTCATATTGCTTCCATAAAAAAATTCATATTGATATAATACGAGTAATATTATGATTAGGAATATCAAAATCAAGTATAATATGCCCGATAAAATAGAAATATGCATAAATATGCCAAAAGAGCAAAAACTCTCTAAATATTCAAAAATATGCAAAAGAAGACTTCAAATATTTAACCAAGGTATCTTGAAATGGATTTCTATGTCATCTAGCATTGAATACAACATAGCAAGATTGAATGCAAATGCATGTCCTGATCATGATTATAATAAATTGATTTAAGTGTAGAATAATGATAGTGGTATGTAATTCTATCTTCAAATAAAAATTATGATTTTAAACATTATGATGCGGCCTATAAACGATCAGGATCAATATTATTGCTCAATATTTACATCAATAAATGTTTCAATTTTTTATATCAATGGATAATATATTATATTTTACGTGATAAGTATTACCACTAAAAGGAACAAAAACTATTTTCATACACTTTTTTTAATTCACATTTAATATTTTGACACCACCCACCCTAAAAAAAATTGTACTGCTCTCCAAAAGGTGAATTCATACGTTTTTAGTGGGTATTAGATTGATATACATAGTAAATGTATAACCTTCTATCACCCCTAAGCCAATTATTATACTTATCAATCATTATTATTTTATATAACAAATCAATATAAATATAATATTACTTTTAGATAACATTATATATTATATTAAAATATTTGCAACGGTAACCTATGATACAAATTCAGTTTAATGATATTAATTTTAAATTCGATAAAATATTACAAATATGAGAAAATAATGAAAATTACGTGTTTTGTTTAACATCCAATTTAAAAATAGTAACGTGCGTGTTACAGCGTATAGTTGTTGTACCCTCCATAAGTGTGAACGTATGTAATATGTGTGATTACATATAAGTCATTTTTATTCTTATACGCTATAAATTGAATAGAATACCTACCTACGTCGTGTAACGTTTACTACACGATGTTTATTTATAAATAAAATATTTATAATAATATGCCGTACGTATACGATGTACATCATGTATTATGGTATCATATACAATACATAAATAGTATATTATTATGATGTTGTGTATATAAGAGTATAGTATCATATTATATTATATTAGGTAATAGTTTCCTTTTTTTTTTTTCTACCGTGCGGATTATTATCATGCAGCTAGTCATTTTTTTATCCTTGTACGTATGAAAAAACTATCAAATAATATTTAAGAAGAGTATATTATAGTTTGATGTGTATGAGAAAGTAAAAAGAAAAATGTCTCCGGCGTAAATTGTTTAAATTTGTATACGAACCGCACAACATCGTGTATATAATGTACACTGCAAATATGGACGTTTTAGGATTTTACTATAAAAGGTGATGTTTTTTACGTATAATACACATTAAGAATGAATACAATTTTACTAAAAGAATATTTATCGTTTGACAAAATTATATTCAGCAACATGTTGTAACTTTTAAGTTGTGTATAACTCTCGGTTTTCAGTTCAATCGACCATTATCTATGTATACATGTATAATAATATTATGTTATAGTTATTGTTAAATCAGTTGATTAATGAAAGATTTAAAACGTGTAGGTAATGAATATAATTTATATTTTTACTAATTATATTATACATTCCTGAGTAATATAGTTTTACAGCCACACATGTTCAGCAATGCAATTGGTTCGTCTATTTTAAATATTAATACAACAATAGTTTACAATAAATTCGAACGAATAAGATTTAATAAGAAAATATTGTATATTAGTGTTGAAAGACGTTTATTAAAACCAAATAGTGCAATTTTAACAAGCTAAAAATATGTGAGTTTGATAAAAGACGTGAAAAAATAAAATAAAATAAAAAATTGTGTGTGTGCAGAAAAATAGAGGTGTTGTGCAACTTTAAATGACACGATAACCTTCCATGTATAAATAAATTATGTAATTATAAATGAAAATGAATTAAGATTAAAATAAGTAAAAAAATTACTATATATTTTTAATTTAAATTTATTTTATGATTTATGAATGGAAATCAAACTAAAACTGTATGGAATAATTAGATATTCTATGAAATAACAAGTTATTAAGTATAGAAGTACTCGTAAAGTTATAAAGTATTATTTAAGTATAGTTTTCATGTGTTATATCATACTTGAAGTCATGAACTAAAATTCGCAGGTTATCATGAATTATACCTAGTTACTTCATAAAATATAACGGAGTTCAACACTTAAATTGTGACATTTACATTTTTAAGTCTTCCAAAAATTTACTAGACTAAACATTATATTATTATAATATATTGTATATTATAATAATTATAATATTGTATTTCAATGAATTAAGTTACAATTGTAATTGTTGTACAGCAAATACATAAATTATCTATACACTGTCTTTATTCATCAGAAACAGACATAATATTATACTGTAGTATTATTTACTGTATATACACTGTATATACAAGTGCATGGTTTGTAAAATGAAAGTATAATTATTTTTGAATTTATTCGACTTAACTAAAGTACCTACTTCAGACTTAAGTGTAATTTATAAACATTTTATAACGGCAAATATTATGAAAAAAATTGTTGAACCACATATATCTGTACTTATAATATCTCGCACGAACGTAATAAAATGTTTAATTCATCTACTGATAATAAAATAGAACAAAAAGAAAACCCGTCCGGTCGTCACGATAAAAACATGTTAATTGCTGTTATTAATAGAAGTTATTACATTTTTTTATCGTACTACCGTTACAAGTGTTTGTGGTCGTTCCCCGAGAACCATAAATTCATAATCTACTCATGTTATGATTCGAACGTGTGAAAGCTTGCTATTGAATACGGTTATATAAAACGATATGGGATGGGAATTATTCTAGTAAATGCTTCCACGATGACCGTCGAGTCGTGCTTATAAAAATGTTTTATTAGAAAATCACCGACAGTCATGGAGCCTAGGCATTATGTAATCAATTATGGATGCACACATTGATCTGTTTGAGACAGTTTTTTTACGTAATTTTCCTCTCCCTCACAGATAATATTATTATTTTTTCTATTATATTTTGAATATTATAACTGCGCTTGTCGCATTCCTTCAGGACAGTAGTTATCAAACTTTTCTGTTCTACACCCCTTCTGAATATTTTCAAAAATCTCTCTCTAAAGAAAAAAAAAAAATTAAAAAAATTATCAACTTTTTTATATAATTCACAAATAAGATCCATACAACAGTTGTTTAGTGGCATCTTTATCGATAGGTAGGTAACACGATAATGATACTCGGTCGTTATTAATATTTAATTTTTCCCTACATTGTAAAATACAAGTGTATAAAATATAAATAAAAAATTTAACTTTGTTATTAATTGCTTGCACTTTTCCAGCAAATGTTTACATGCCCCCCATGTGGGGAAACACTGCTGTATGAGAACTTGAATCGTACAAAAATAAATGGAAATAACACGCAAACGCATACGTTTAACAATTTTGTATACAACTCAGTGCGGGCTGTATATTATGTACACGATTTATACACCATGTGCGCATTGCACTTCCGGACTCTTAGAACGAACCGCTACAATAATATTGTGAAGTCAAGACGTCAAGATTTGTGTTATTTACATACCATGTGGGGCCGATACGGACTAGGATCATTTGTGTAAATGGAACCACGATAACTCAAACGTTTATAAGTAAAAATTTTCATAGCTTGAAGAAACGTCTTATAATTTTACTAACAATGGTAAAGTTCTCATCTAAAAATTATATATTTTTTTGAAAAATAATGCAGTTTTTAGTATTTTCACTCGTTATAGTTATTTGATCACGGTTATGGAAGATTCTTTTTTTTTAAAAAAAGAAAAAAAATCTTAGTGTTTACATAATATTATATAAGTACCTCTTAGTATATATTAAAGATAATTTAAGTAAATAAACAAAATCAAAACCAAAGCCTTTGCAAATGTTGTTAAAAGTAAATTGTTTCTATTACCTACTCGAATTTTATTTTTCCCCCATTGATTCGGATTATTGTGGTTCCATTGTATATAATTATTGGGAGCGATAACTGTACGATTGGATGTATAAATAATGAATAATAATAAATTATAATACGATAAAATGTTGGACAAATTTTGAAATTACGTGACATACGTATTGTTTATTTTGCAAAAAACAATGCATTATTTTAAACTACATACACTGTATAAGTTGTATTAATATCATGTATGTTCTTGTGAAACATAATCAACGTACACTATTGTTTTCTTTTAATTGCACATTTATATAGTTGTTATACCATACGAGAAAATATACTAGAAAATTGTTTACGGTGATAAACAATAGTAAAATTAGTTAAACATCAACTGACCGTCTGATCATTATAATTAAATGGGGGCCCTGTGTAAAAGCTAATTGTTAATAACTAAGTGAATATGAAATGTCTTTATTTTTAATTTCTAGAGTCCATACACATTTGCCTAACTAATATTTCCAAGCAAATGTGATTCGAAAAATAATAATATTTTATTTCACCTGCAGTAAAAAAAAAAAAATCCACAAACAATCGCTTTGATGTAGTGAATTTGATTCTTTGGTGACTCGGTGTAATCACTTATACGATGGTTCTAACGTCATATAAGAGCATATACAATTGACTCTATGTTTTCACGTATCTATTGAAATTCGAAAAAAGAATAGTTTAATATATTATAGTCAATACACATATAGTACATATCGAATTAACAGTTGAGACACCTGACCGTTCGATACAATTCTATAATATTATAATATAATATGCGTACACCTGCTTACTGCTGTGTCGTAAGAGTATAAATATACACATAGTAATTGCAACATGAAAAACGGTTCAAAAGAAAATTCGCTAGAAAAAATGCATGTTTAAAAATAACCATAATACATCAAAGGTTTAAAAATATGTTCTACCAACGTTATTGTGTTACTAAAATATGACGATGAGCGAGACGTGGACGAGATGAGGTCGTCTGTTTCAAGTCCCTCCATTTAATATAATATATGCATGTATAGTATAGTGTTCGGGTGTAGTGTTTTAATTTATATTACATTTTAATTAGCCGAACGAGACGGTATATATTAACGAGAAATGAGAACACCAGTTGAATTCCTTTTTTTGTTGTTCTGTGTTGTACACGCATGTACATGTACACACGCAGTATACACAACGACGATGACCGTTTACTAGTGTCGGAATAATTAAATAATTGTCGTAGGAACTTAAATAATTTGGGACGCGACGTTTAGACGCGGGTTGAGTTCACGAAGTGTGTTTACTGGGCGCCAATTGAACGACTGAAAAAGTGTCATTGTTTCGTCCGACTAACGTTATCAAACGGAGTGCTACATTATTATAATGTAATATACCAGATATCAACAATTAATGTTTTCTAAGTGTCACATGAAGAATCCAGAAAATTTTAGAACGAGGCATTAAATTTCAGAGTACATAATATTTAATCATCATCAGAGGGTGAGCGAAGTTTTAGTGCTATGAATAATATTGTCACATGGAAAAGAAATGCATTAACTTCTAAATATATTTCATCCTTATTATTTATATAATGTGTTGGTCCAACCACTAATAGTTTTATATCAAGTAACTATGTCAAATCTTGAATGAATAGTGGTAAGAAAGATGCCGAAGAAACTTGTTGTCCTAAAAATATAAAATTAAAAGATGAAAAAGAACATACTTACCATATTTTATAGAAATATTTAAATAAATATACGATAATATCATATTATATAATGTATTTTTATTATATATATATGTTAATTTGATTTTGGCTCTGTTTGAAAATAAATTAGTTGTTTACTTTCTATAAAGTGTAAACTATGTTGCTCATTTTTATTTTTAAATTTTGTACAATAAATAATTTATTAATACTTATCATATGGATGGAGGTGTATGGGGGATGTGGGGGCCGTAGCCCCTCACGTTAGAACAACGTATAAAAAGTGACGGGGACGCTCATTTTTTATAAGTGAATAGAGTACTCCCACTTTATTTTTTCAATTTGAGCACTGTGGTTGGGTTAAAATAGTTCTATATTGTTACTTTGTAAACGTATATAATATAAGACTATGCATTATACTTTAGAGATATATTTATATGACAAACAATCTGCTTCGTATAAGGGTATATTATATATTATTATATAACGACAAAACTATGCACAAGCAGGTCTTTGATATTATAATAATATATTAATACACACACGCGCGCACAAAGCTCTTTAAACATTAATTAGTTTTCATTCATCGTATATACACATATTATATATATATTTATATATTGCACCACGTGTACACTGCGGTTAACGATTGTGCACGCGGAGATGCGTGTATTTATATACACGCATAATGATTTGTTCGTTTTACGTACAAGAATATTACACTAAACGCAAAAGCAGTTTAAGCCTGCAGTATAATGAAGGATTTAAGAGTGGGCACAAGTGGAAAAGCGTATCCCGCGAGGTCCGTGAGAGTACGAACCCTCTCCCCCCAGCCGCTTTTTTCGTCTTATGAATAATTATTTTCACTCGGTAAAACTGGGTTGTGTCGAATCGTGCGTGGGACTAAATCCAGATATTATAAACTCCAAGCTCTCATGTGCACTTTTGTGCAGCGGACACTCGGAAAGAGTGAACAGAGTAAATACTCTTATATAATGACTTTTAAAGTTTTAAGTAACTAAACACTCAAAGTCAACAATATATAAAATAGGATGATGTAGCGCGTTGTGTTTTATTATTAATTTTTTCCGCGCCGAGATGGTTCTCGCAGAAACTGCTATAATACGTTAAAAATCAGAAGAATTGCGTAAATACGGCGTGAAAAAAGTCAATCCGAACTAGGCGAGTTAGATGTTTTGCTCTGAATTCGCAATGCTCCTTTTTTACCTTTACCTTTACAGAATGTTATCCTCCTCGATGCCACCGCACTCCTCGAACCAATTATTATTATTATTTATATAATTATTATTTTGTACCCGTACGATTACGATATTAATTTCATCCACTGTTCACGTAATTACCGAAAATTATTTTTTTAATACGATTGAGAACGATGTATATGGTTCACCACTTCCGACGGGTCCAATACATTTTGTTGCCCAAAACTTAAGTTTAAACATATTTGACGTGGAAGAAAGTTATAATAAATGTTGCCATTTGTTATTGCCAATATAGGCATTGTTCTACATAGTATGCTACACTGCTACAGACAAACACAGCTGCAGTGCAATTTTTTCTTTCAGACATTTAATTATTGCTTGGGTTCATTGATCAATTAATGGATAAAATTAACGCGCGGTTTGTTAGTTTGATAAATTATAAAAACTTTATTCTTATATTTTACATCATAATTTATCACTGAATAATGGTATATAATAAAATAGTTTACAAGGTAAACTATTACATATATATATATATATATTTTAATAGTGAAATCAGAATGCTATTTTATAATATTTTTATGAGTAATTATCCAATACCAACTGTCCTACAATTTTTGAAAATCACCGTAAAAATTTAAACGGATAACATTGATTTGATATGATTATTAATTATTTTGTTTAAGTTTCTTCAGTGAAATCGATAAGTTCACAAACACCTAGTTTAATCTTAGCCCCGGCCACGTCCCCCCCCCACCACTGTTGGGATTAAGATTTAGCCAACCTATAATATATCTTGTTGGTTTTAGATGTTAGGCAGATTATTTATTATTATATTATTTAATATCTTCTGAATAATTAAAAATTAATAAGGGTTGTCGTACACTCGTCATTACTCTGAACGTTGCTTGGTAAAATTATAAATTATACAGATATATGTTTTATTTGATAAAAATGTATATCCACAGAAAATACTTTAACAAAAATAAGTTTTGTGTAAATGCTGAATACAACATTTTTTTCCAACCGATTTCGTGTCGTCAGACGAAAGTTTTACATTTATATTCTTTAAACTTTCTTTTTTAAACTTGAAAGTATTATCAATCGTATTTTTTTTTTTTTTATTATTATTCTAGATCGGAGCTGCTGGTATTAAACGAATGATTTTGTATCCTTGTTGTTATGCTATTGGTCATTGTAATGATAAGCATTGCCTCGTGATCGAGTTGTACTGATTAATATTCGAATTTTGATACCGATCAATTCTCATGTCTATGTGATACCAGATATATGAGTATGAGTATAAATAACAAGCCTTGTCATGCCACTTCAAGTGTACACCTTCGTATGGAGGTATTTATTGATTGGGATTTTGTATATTTCGTCGCTTTTCGGAAGAAAACAACAATTTCATTCAGACGGACGTGATTGCGACGTCACTAGAGTGATACTCTGATGCAATTTCTTAACCGAATAACTACATTAAATGTATAAACATTAACCATTATGTGTGTGAATATACGATAACTTTTTATGCGGACAGCGCGCAATCGTTACAGCAGTATAATATAATATGTAGTCTATTGTGTATTATTCGTTTATCCATTCTTCTCGCAAAAAGATGCAAGGTTATCGTCCGTTCTCAAAACTATATGGACTTGTTTTGTTGTCCGTCTGTGTTTGACAATTAACCGTGAAAACAATGTTTTATACAACCAAAACGAATAACGTCGTCGCGTACTCGGCTATACACTATATATATATCCATACGCGTACACGTTGCGCACGTACGCATTTGCATCCGTGTTTTTCTATAGCACCGCTCGTACAATTATTTTAATTAAAAATCGTAAAATCGAGTATTGTGAATTCAAAGCTACGCTTGAGACTCGAAATAATGCGATACGACGATTGGCGTCCAATAATAACGTATAATATATTATACTTCTTCAGACGGATCGAAACGCGTATATAATATAATATTATACGGGCAACAATTTAATTATCAACTGCAGACTGTTTGAGAACAATGCGGGTAATTCATCGTTTAATTATGAACGAAATCCATATGCATTTATGGAACGTGCAGAAACCGTAAACACCGCACGAACGTTGAGCTATATTACAACCGTTTTATTACAAATCACAGCGTCACCGTGATATTTTAGTGTGTATAAAAGAAAGTGGCGGACAAATGATAATAATCACAAGAATACTATCAATGGGTTAACGAATGAAATAAGTGTTTTACGTGTAGGTGGTTATTTCCACTGACAAATTAAATTAAAAACAACAATGAGTTCGAAATGAGTATTATAATTGGATTGGCGTTTCATTAAATCATGTTGGTGCATATAGGTTTATATCCCGTAACGTATAATAGGTATATATTGATATTTGGACATGTATTGTATTGTATTGTCAAGTTGCTAATCAAATCGTATTCGTACACGGTCGCAATACAGTCGAAAACATGAGTTGCTTTATTTTAACGATACTCTATCGACGATCTTCGTATAATATTATTTACGTGATAATGTCACCGTACATCGATACTTGAATACACGTGTTGAAAATCCCGTCGGACAATTAATATCACTACGTACCAACAATTAATATCGTTGATCGTTTCTCAAACGGGGAGCTTCTGAAAAAATAGAATTCTGAATCCGTCAGCTAAAAATCAATTAGGTGTTCGTGTGGTCGTATGCAAACGCGGTACGACTGGTACAAGTATATATACTATGATAATGTATAAGATTCGATCACGGTGCTGAGAAAAACGTTGGCCAGGACGAAAGACCAAAAGGATCTTGGCATCTTGCACACCGATTGAACATCGCTCTTGTAATAAAAAATAATTAGTATGTACTGTAATCGTAGGCACACATTTGGTTAAACATTTCGGTGCCAAGAGGAATAATTTAATTTAGACAGTATAAGAACGGTCGAAATAAGTATCATTTATATCTACTGGATTGCACTGCGGGTGTCGCGTTTTTTCGCGAAAACAAGTGTATTACACTATTTCCTATGTTATGTGTACATAAGTATAAAATATAATTGAAATGTGAATTAAGATGCATGGATGATGGAATCACCTTTTAGAAATTTGTTGTAGCTTACAACCATGTAAAGGACACGAGAAAGTTTTTATTTAAAACTATAAATTCTATAAGCATCGCGCTTCCATGAATATAATACATTTTCATCACGTTTATCAACAGATGAATACATATAGTAATATTATTTATGAAACAATAATTATATGTCAACGTGTAACTATACCTATAACTCCGCGGAGAATGTAAACGGGAACGATTGTTTATGAAAATCACATAATGACGATAATTTATTCGTGGAACGGGCACACAATTCGAAACTAGCAATATTCGGTGTACTATGTATAGGTAGTCAAATCATCCGTGTACGTAGTGCGCAACCCCATGCAGGCTTGATGCGCCGACAGAAAAATGTACAATCGGTCTGCTCACCCGTCGCACTCATTCGGCGCACGGTCGTTGTAAAATGAAGTTTTCGGTTTCCGCCAACTATCGGATTGACTTCTTTTTCTTAAAAAATGTTTTCTTAGCGATCGCGTTCGCTCGCCAAGCACCGCTTTAAAACATACTTTTTGGTCGCACCACGGGCGTATAATCAATAGGTATGTCGTAGTCATTAAATTCGATTTCCACGTTTATACATAATTAATGACGTATACCTACGTCATGTTTAAATCGAGTTTGCAAACAAATTAACGGATTGTCCAATTATAAAGTTTAGACAAACACGGCGTATACAATATATATACATTTTATATGGCAGCAAACTCACGAGAATTTTACAAAATTTTAAGTGATTATAATATTCCGTTATCCAACAATTTTAAACAGGTACAATCGAGTAATACATTTCCGCGAAACTCTATGCGCAGTGTCTATTTACATTTAATAATACGTATAACGATTTGATTTGTTCTCATCGCACTGCTAACAATATACTTATATAATTTTTAACGATCCCGGTTCCTGTCGTTAAACGTTTACTGCGGTATATTTGCACTCTTATCTTAGTCTCGACAGTTGTCGCCGCACGACGATGTAATAATATGTAGATACAATGTATTATGTATTCGAAACGCATTTGAATGTTTTATCGTGTTAACATGGGGGATACACGCCTGCGAGCTACGTCTGGATTTTGGAACTTACGTGTTTTCGTGATTTCATTATAGCGTTATGGCACGTGGTGCGAAGAAAAATGAATAATTATTTTTTAACGTCCGTCCAGACGTATTATTTTGATACGTATACAGTGGTCAATGTAAAAAAGACGCCGGAGGACCGTACTATAATAGTTTATTTCGTTTCGCGTTTCGTTAAGAACGCATAATAATATTATATTGTATCGAGTAATATAATATAATAACTATTTTTTTATACGGGGCAAAAAAATGAATAGGTCGCGGTATGCGGTAGTGGCATTACTTTCTTGACTGCCAATATAGAAATTTGAATATAATATACCAGATTGATAAATCTTCGATTTTTTATTGGAAATAATACCCAAAAGGAATCGTTAAAAAATCGTTTTCCCGTCAATAGTATCGAAATGTATATAATATATTATATGATAATAAATATAATAAATAAATAATGTATCTGATGGAAAGTCAGATGAATCTTCGACTAGTTAGACTTCATACTTCCGTCTAATCATTTGCCGTCTAAATTTACATCCATATGGAAAAAAAAGCATATACTTATATTTTATATATACACATAAACTGCAAACTATATAATATCAAACGGTAGTGGTGGATGGAATGCTCGCAATACAGTGTGTTTCACTCAAATGGTAACACGAAATATTTCCGTCCAGTGACCTTAGATTGAAATGGGGGTTTTTCAGGGAGCTAGGGAATTTTAAAATATACATTCTGTGATCTTTTTCAAATTTTTAATTCTTTTATTTTGCGCATGCACAATCAAAGTTGAATTTTTTTAAATGGCAACACCACCTATTTTTAATAACAGATTCCGATACGGATTTTTTTTAAAGCAATTTTGATTAATAAACTTTTTTCCTATCTTAAAAATTGACTGACTTACAGCAATTTCAAATTTAAACAAAATAGATACTACATTTTTCCATTTTCTATATTTTATCATTTTAATTTTATTTTTGGTTGGAAATAGCTGCTATGGTGAAAAGAAATTGCTGTAAGTCAGTAAATTTTTGAGATAGGAACAAAGTTTATAAATCAAAGTTGCTTAAAAAAAAATTCCGTATCGGAATCTGTTATTAAAAATAGGCGGTGTTGCCATTTAAAAAAAAAATTCAACTTTGATTGCACATGCGCACAATAAAAGGATTAAAAATTTGAAAAAGATCACAGAATGTGTATTTTAAAATTCCCTAGCTCCCTGAAAAACCCCCATTTCAATCTAAGGTCACTGGACGGAAATATTTCGTGTTACCATTTGAGTGAAACACACTATACATATTATATACTCGTACGTTTTATCACCGTATTATTTATAGCATGTGATTTTTGTTACGTGGATATGACTACAAAAGGGAGTGTAAATTTGGAAAATAAAAACCATCTCCTCTCATGTGAATATCTTTGGACATATTTTTCGTGAAAGATCGACTATAATTCGCCATCATCCATCGGAGAAATACGAACACCTATACATATTATTACGTCACGTCTAAACGTATACGAACAAATTACACGTGACATGATACGATGGGAACTCGATACTTACCGAATAAAGTTTTACGCGAGCGATTCATATACACGCGTGTTATAATAATCGAACACGTGGTCGTGTGTATAGGTACGTATATGCTCTTCGCGCTATAAATTTAACGTGATGTTATTATTCTTAGACGAGCCGTGCGACGCTCTGTATATGATTATAATAATATATTGTCTTTCGTTCAATATCATCTTCGATGCCCCAATAATTATTTATTATTATAATTATCATCATTATTATATAGATCATGCTATGACGCTCTATGCATAATATAATAATAACGCATGTCGGGACAAAAAATTTAAATCGTTTATTATAGCTGCAGTGTGGTTTCACGAATTAATAATTGGGCAATAAACATAGAAAACACTGCTTATTAAATTCAAAGTGTTAATTTCTTAATGTTTATTGGAAAAAAAAAATAATAATAATATTTTGCTAGAAATTATTTGATATGTACCTATGTATATTTTTATAGACGATAAAAAATAATTATCGAGGGTGATTTAGGGTTCCTCGACCTGGTCACTTGTTATAGATTAAGATTTCAGTATTTATAATTTAATGAGATCGTTTGTGCGGTCGTGATAATATTATACTGGGCTCGTGTAATATTTGAAGCAATATACAATAAAATTATAACGACCAGAACCGAACGTAACGCAATTTATTATACTCCTCGTTCGCGGCAAGTTTTATAATCTTACAACGTACCTAAGCTTAGGTATTATTGTTGTTTAGATGTTATAATTCCGATGATAAATAATATTACTTATTAGACCCTATATACATGGTATATACATAACGCGCGGACAATTCAAAACCGACGAATAAAAACATAAAATCTATTTTATCGGCAAACCCGTCGTTAATCCTCGTACTAATAACTATAATAACAATTTATTGTGCAGTACTGTAGGTGCGTGACCGAAAGACTCGATAATAGCGTTGCAGACTTAGAAAAACGACCTTATACTGTGGATTACGTAAAGTTTTAGATCAGATTGCGAAGTTATAATTTAATAAAATATATTATTTATTGTATATCGTCTATTTCGATCGAACTGCAATGCGAATATATTATTATTCGAATTAATATTGGTTTGATGCAGATATTTAGTAATGAAAAAAAAAAGTCGTTTTCTATTGCACTTACGTTAATAATTAGTATACTAAACTACTGAAACGCTTACATAGTTAATACATAGTATAATGTACCTACACATTGTGTACATTAGGTACACCGTACACGGGTACGTATATTATTATTGTATAAATATGCTGCACACGACACGAACGCGGCAGTATTGTGAGTTTAATGCAGTGTAACGTTGGGCGACCACGTGGTCTAATAATAATAAAATATATTATAATAACGTAATGTATTACCTAATTATTAGATTGTTATTATTATCTCATGTTCGTTTGCAGATCGAAAACGAAACCCCGCACTTCTCTACGATCGGAATGTGCGCTACACGTATCTAGTCTGTTTAATTATAATGATTATTCATTGTACACAGACACACATACATATACGAACATAACGTATACACGTGGTCGGTAGCGGCGCCAATAAATAATAATCATATTCACCATAATTCAATACAACATATAATATATTATTATGATATTGTAATATATAGTTGTCTATTTCCAAAAAACGGTAAATCACGTTCTCGTCCAGCTTTTCAAATGAAAGTCACGAGTCTTCCTCCCAGCACATACACAAATTCCGTATCATGTCTCACACTTCAGAGTTTTTGTCGATAATCTAATCATCTGCCTAAAGAGTCAGACGGAATCCGTTAGGAAGTTAGGTTAGGTAATCAATACTATTTTATATACATACACATGTACACATTAATATACTTTTATATACGCTCATCCGCTCGTTTCATTTACGCTTTCGTACTATCATTAATCACTGTACTCGTACAACACACACACACACACACACACACATATGTAACAAGGCATCGATTTCGTTCGACTCCACAGCAATGTATGCAGAATATTCGGATTATGGTATTGTCGAAAACGCATGTATCCTGTTGCAGGTTCGGGCACGATGGATAAAAGTTCTCTCGGCCGTATTATATATGATATCAGTTTCTTCGAAATCTGAATGTGTAAAAAAAAAGCCTTGACTGCCAGACTGATTCATAATTAACGCACAGTTATGATAACTACTTAGTTACTAACTGTGGTAGCTAGTGATGTTTAAAATGTTCAGGGCGTGTTTAGATCATATTTTTTTTTTTATATATATTAAAGTGGTTTTATTTTCAAAAACATTAAATCACAGCAATTACATAAGTAAAATATAAGTTAAAAATACATGATTAAATATGGATTATATACATTTTATATATTTTATACACTTTTTTTTTTATATATCTGTTTTAAAATATGGAAACCAGTTTTAAGAATGAAATTAATGATGAGGGAGATGATGGAAGGAGAGCGAGAATTGAGGAGAAGCGTTATATCGGGACGGGAGTAACCTAAGGAAGAGAGTTGAGAAAAAAATAAGACACGGAGTTGAGTAAGAGAAGGACAAGAGAAAATAATATGGTAAAGGCCACAGACGGCTTCATGATCGTGGAGAGTGCAAAGAGGAGAGGAATTGAGAGATAGGAGAAATGAATGAGGAGGAAGAAGATTGTGTCCTAAACGTAGGCGGGAGAAGGAGACGATTGCGGATCGAGGTAGGTCCAGATCTCGGAACCATGGGAAGTTGGGAATGTAAGAGGAAATTGATCTATGCTAGGAGGCGAAGTTAGAAGGAAGAGAAGACCATTTTAATTGCCAAGCGTTACGAAGAAGCTTGCGGTGAATGGGTAAGAGGTTTGAGGCAGATAGTTTTGAGTTGGGAATCTGTATAGAAAATTTTGTTGAATATGCCAAATGGTCGGCACACTCGTTGCCGGCGATACCAACGTGACTGGGGACCCAGAAGAATTTAATTGTTTTATTGACGAGACCGAGACGAAAAGTTAGGTTTTTGATAGTGAGTACCAGAGGGGAGAGGCCGGAGTTAAACGAATCAGAGGAGATGGCAAGGAGGCATGATTGTGAGTCGGAGCAAATGAGAAAATTATTAGGAACAAGAGAAAAGATAAACTGTAAGGCAAATATGATAGCGTAGCATTCAGCGGTGAAAGACGATGTGAGGGCGTTTAGGTTATCAGAGCAGGATATATTAAGTGAAGGAATATAGAAGGAGCAGCCGGCCGTACTAGTTGACACCGAACCGTCTGTAAAAACTAGAAGGGAATAATTGTATAACATGTAGTCGTTGAATAAGGAGTCCACGAGGGTGTCAGGAATCATATTTTATTCTAAATGGTTTATGGCCGTTTGGGCAGGACCTATAATTGTTTTTACTTATTGCAGGTTACAAAGCCACCAAGGTATGTTGATTTTGTGTTGGTTTTATGATAATGGGATAAAGTACCCGGTAAATGTTTCGAGTCATTATGGCAAACCAAAATAACAACCTAATAACGTAGGTAGTCCAATTTTCGCAATTTTTAAGCTATTTATTTTTCAATATTTTGTTAAACTATTGAGCAATTCAAAAAATAATTCCTTCAATGCACCTATTAGCTAAAATATCTTATTAGAAAATTTATAATTTTGTGTATCCACTGGAGTAATCTTTCTGATCGAAATCGTCTACAATATATAAAAAAAAAAAAAATCAAAACAAAACTATAATATAGCACTAAGATAGATTTTTTTTTAAATTATACTCCTAACGGGACTAGACGGAATCACTGAAAATATTAGTCTGCAATTTGGGAAGTAGTTTGGGTTTATGGTCTAGACTCCAGAGAATCATTACTATACTATATACATGATACCATTAATTAAAACTATAAATCGGGCGTTAATAGCATATATATATATATTAAGTCAACAACTGGCAAAATAACTATGAGCAACGCTGGATAACGAAATCTGTTGTCATATTTAAATAATATTAATAATACTCAGGCGTCATGGGTGGTCTTCTGTACTAGTGGTTCGGAGTAAAATCTTGATTAATAAACCGCTGCAGCTATATTCCGATTTATTTCTAAGGCCTATATGAGTTTTGTGCTGCGTTTTAAAAATTCCTCACACCGGAATGGTATACCTAATAATGAGATTACATGGTACAAATGAATTTCTATGTTATCCTGTATTCATGTGTCAACAATTCGCAGTACATGACACCCGACTCAAAAAAATTTAAAAAAAAATATGCAAATAAATAAATAATGAAGAAACATGTTTTACTGAAAGATAATGCGTGAAAATCGATGTTTATTTCTCTGGTCCCCCTTAACCTCTACAAACCGGCTACAAATGAGGGCTGCAGTATGAAAAGCTAAAAAAAAAAATTGATTAAGGGGGCCAGGGAAATGTAGGTTGAAAATCGATTTGTCTGAAATGCACGCGAGTAATATAATAGTCACCATTCTGTAGCCGGTTCGTTATTGCGGAATATAATCCAATAATGTTGGTTTTTTGTTTTCTGCGACCAAATGTATTTACAAATAATTTATTCTGCTAACAACGGCGGCTCACGTGTGTTCGCGGAAACATTCTGCATAGCGATTTGACTTTTCGGTCGCTTCGCATAATATTGTCACTGTACGCACACATACACACACATACACGTTCGCAAAACCACTCCACCGCCACCGCTCAAAGGTACATGCAAGCGTTTATAATAATAATAATAATAATAATAATAATAATAATAATAATAATAATAATAATAATAATAATAATAATATTATTATTATTAATACACATAATATACTCAGCCGCATTTGGTTAAACAGATTTCGTTTGAGCGATAATTCGAATAATGTTTTAGTGTTTTACATACCTACGCGGAAATATTCCATAACCACCCGGCGGCGACCTGCAAGTCCCTCTGTAGGCAAACGCGCATTGTACCCGTGTTTGTTTTTCCCCGGATTCGAGCACGCACCGTATATGCGCGCGTACCACCATCGACGACAAGCGAGGGATTTGCATAAATTAAAAACCGCATCTGGTCAGAAAAAAGCCAATTCCGGTCGAATTCAAAACTCGCACGGCCACTGAAACGTGTGCGCAACGACGATTGCACGTCGAAATAATGTAATAACACCTATATGGCTATACTCGTATGCATACGAATATATCGTGCAGCTTGCGCCCGTGAATAATATTATTTTCATCGTATTATTCATCAACAGATAATCGTAATAAAATCATCCGCAGTATATGTATACAATATAACTCTCCAGTTTTAGGGTAGCAATGTTCACGTATAATTTTCTGTTCTCTCTCTCTCTCTCTCTCTCTCCGTCATCGGCCGGAGAACAAACAATTTGGGTGCCAACAATAATAATATTATAATAAAAAAGTATTCTTTTTTTTCCATTCAAGTTTCAAGTTGTATATGTTGGTATATTCGTCGGAAGTGAAATGTGTTTTAGTGTATTTTAAATAGGAACATACATGAATTTGTTACAGGACGATGCTCGTCAGACTGTGTCGGTGTGAACAGTTTTTAAGTGTCCCCGAGCAGAGGAGCAATTACAGTCCTACGTCCTACATATAGTGTTGGAACGCCTTTGAAAGAAATCAAAATAGCCGTGCAACCAACATTTCACTTTGGACCTGCTAATGGGTAGGTTTCGTGACAGAGGCTCGACGCTTATATATGTATGCATTAATATTGTACGCGATTTAAAATAAAATTTTAAGTATATATTTTTATAATACGACCGAGTTCATATAATCAATTGAAATCCTGGACAAACTTTTTAATTATGAAAAAAAATCTCGAACAACCGGTTAATTTTTACACTATTTGCGCAGCTAAGTGCGTTGAAACAAGCAATCTTCCCTGGATTGTATTTGGCTCTGTACGGGCGGGCCGGGAAAGCACGGTTCTAAAGATTATCAAACGTAAGATAAGACGTTGTTTTGAATGTTTTGATGTAGACAAATGTGTGATTTCAATAGTTTTCGTAATAGGAATTTATGATGCGTATATAAATGTGTACCTTACTATATATAGCTAGGGACTTAATTTACGAGTACACTACAATGGATGCAATACGATACGCGTGTATCGAAATCTCAACCGTTCGTGATTTTTCATCAATACGCGTGTAAGAAATAATAGTATACTTCCCGTCTATTGTCCGTCACTTTACGTATTATGAAATCGCAATAGGCGTCTCGTCCGTATTAGCCGGATTCAGTTTAATCGGTTTCTAATGATTAGAGAAAAAAATACACTCCAAAGACAAACATTAATATTTTCCGATGCATGAAAGTTCCATAGATGTATAGAGGTACAAAGACGTACTTCAAGGCTTTTACTATTACGCACGTGCATTGTAATTTTTCAACCGTCGGAACTGCAGTGAAACGACGCACCACTAAGTAGAAATGTGTATAAACGAAACGGTATTGTTAACAATTTTATCATTAAGTTGCCGATATTATATTTGCATTGATTGCAGTAATACAATAATAATCTTACGAGCGACAAAGTTGTATATTTTATATTGTAACAATGCGAAGTGTATTATAATTTTCCTATTATGTATTACCCAAAGACACACGAATTATTATACTAGTGTATACACTATACAGTATATATCATAAAAAAATACGATACAAATGCAAAAAAAATTCAACATTGTACATATTGCACACGTCTGGCACGGGTAATATTGCGAACGCAATTGCGGCGAACGTTTATGTTAATAGGTTTGGAGCTCCATCAAAATTTTTTTATATTGACCGGAGATTATTATTTCATTAATATCTCATGTACCGCGTCTAGTGTATACGATATAGTAATGGTATCGATGATAATCGTTAACGGGTATACATTGCATTATGGAGTTTAATCGCATTTCTGTTCTACGCCCCCAATGAAGATTTTTTATTTTTGAGGGTAATTTTTCTTTCATTTTTTCCCAACATTGTAAGATAAAAATATAAAATATTTATACTTAATAATAAAAATTAAACTTTGTGATGACTGCTTGCGCCTCTCCGGAGAGATTTACATCCTTCCCCCATCGGGTTTTGACCAATCTAGATCGTCATCTACGGTCCACCCGTACCACAGTATAGGGTAAAATTCAACGGTCGTGTTGTTAATACCGTCACACGGACTTTAGCACATAAACCGTATGAACAACATTCATTTTTGTATGCTCTTTGAATATTATAATATAAAAAAACTTCCTCCGTGTCGAGGCGTGGGCGTGATCGCACACTCTCTGATCTCATGCACGGTAGAAATAACACTACGCCATTTACACGTCTTATTATACGTACATGACGAGTGCAGTGCGATGTACTCGGCTATGCTACGTGTATTCCGCGAGGGCTCATGCGAAATTTCATTTTAGCGACTTATTGCTGTATGTATAGGCGGTGCCATTAGTGTCGTCCTATAACTTACTAATGTACACATCGTATTTGTCTCCCCGTGATGTGTGACAAACGTATACATTGTGTTGACGGTATTGAGTATTTTGTGTGCGTATACAAACGTGGGCGAATCGTAATAATACCGTTTGGCGCCCCGGCAACTGATCATAAATAATAAGTTTAATACCATATTATACGCCCGAGAATCGTTCTCCCCTTGTCATCCCATCATTTTACACTCGTTCGATCGACCGCGCATCCGACAGAGCTGTGTATAATTGTATCGCACAAATGTATTTTCAAAAGACAACTAGGTTCTTCTATTTTTTTTTTCTCGTGTCAGGCACACCATATGTAGGTACAATCTTTGTACAATAAAACTAACAATGTAGACACACGACACTAAAACTATAACCATAAATAGACAAACAAATACATGGCATAAACAAATAAATAAATAAATAATTCAAAGTTAATAAATGATAACAAATTGCCTCTTCTTTGGTTCATATGGTATTATTATTCTTATTTTATTTTATTTTATTCTCTATGAAACGTGTATTATTTGTTTTAATTTTTGTGATCTATGCAACTGTACAATCAGTGCAAACGATTGCATACGAAATGTTTAATATTATACTTAACCACGCTCCTTTTCCTTCACATTCAACAATTTCTGTATCGGATTGGTGTGACGATTATTATTAATGTATGCAAATAGTATGTTTAGATCATGCACAACGACATTATTTCAACTATTTCAATACTTTGGAAAAAATACTACCTACAGGTATTGTTGAAATAATTTTAATAATCTAAAAGTTACTTATTTACTTATTATAAAATAGTTTTATTACAATTTATGTTTTTATATGTGCGCCTACGAGTATATTATAAGGTTAGCTTAAACAACTTGTTATGAGTGATGAATAAAAACATTTGCTATTTGCGTTCAGCTATTATGTCAAGCGCAGAGAGTGTTATAGTATGGGGGAGGAGTGTGTACACGAATTAAACAATACAATGAGAATAATATCAGGTTGCGTTGGGTCAACGAAGATGCAGTGGCTCCCGGTACTTTCAAATATAGCCCTACCAGAAATACGCAGATATGCAGCAACGAAAAAAATATTAGAACAAATTAAAAACTCGACACACCTCCCAGTTCATAAGGAAATATATGATGCACAATTTAAACGATTGAAATCTAGACACCCTATTTGGTCTGTCGAGAGTACAACAGATGTTCCGGAGGATTTGTGGAAGAAAATTTGGAGAGATGAAAACGTCGTGAATGGCCTTCTCGTTAACGATCCAACCCAGAGAGTTCCAGGTTTTGAACTCCCACGTGCGATGTGGACCGCTCTAAACCGAATTAGAACAGAACAGGGAAAATGGAATTTCCTTTAACATAAATGGAAAATTATAGACATACCACTCTGCGAGTGTGGGCAGGTCCAAACCATCAAACACGTTGCAGAAGTATGTCCTCTAATATAGTATGAAGGAGGGATAAAAGGGCTTCACAAAGGAGACAGCGAGACACAAGATTGGTTTAGTACCCAGAAAGTTCACCTTTAGAGCAAGAGATGTGTTGCGGTCACTCTATTGTATTTATATGTTATGTTATATTTTTTTTATAATTTATAGTCTTTTCTTTTGTTTATAGTTTTATATATGTTTATTTAAAAGTTTTCACCAATTAATAACAATATGCTATATGAGTTAAAAAAAAAGAAGCTAATTTGGACTGTACTCTATTTTTGATACTTTCAACTACTTTTCAATACGGCCTAGACGAATCTGTTGTATTCATTTTGATTTTATTATAGCAACATTTTGTGGTATGACTTTGAAAATAATTAAAGTGACTATCTCAATTGTAGTGTAAATAACCGCATGTTGATGTGCAGCTCTTATTCGAACTATCACCGTGTATTTGAAACTATAATATTTAGTTATATTAAATATGGGTTCATGCATGCAAGAAAAAGTATTTTAAAGACATCCATATAAAGGTCAAGTTTATAAAAATTAAAAAACTACATGAAAACGACGAATTACGAAAAGAAAATGCGATGAAATAACTCAACGTCAAGAATTGAAAATCCTGTCCATATTGTACTCTTATACATGTGTATAGGATACTATTTAGAATATAGATCCATCGTTCTAAGCATACACCACCGATTTCGCATTTAAACTGTATAATATATTGTATTATGCATTCAGTTATCAACTGCAGACGGATTCGTCCGGTGCTCGCCGTTTAACCATGTTGTTTTTGTGTTTTCGCACAAAATACGAAACTCCGGTAAAAGCGTCGACCTGTACGTTTAAATTATACACGTATAGATGTAATAAAAAAGAAACTTAATTGTCTGTATAATATTACACCACTGTTCGAGTGAAGATACCACGACTAGCACGCTCAAGTCGTCTTGGAAGACCGTTTGATTATTAGTATCGACAGTCATCGCATTTATTTTTCTATTGTCACATTATGTTCATATTATTTAGCATTCACATATGTACTTATATAGATATTGTTACTCTGTTAGCTATTAGATAATATTTTTAATTGATTGGTTCCAGTAATAATTATTTTTTACAATCGCATTTCATGTTGTGTACAAAACTGTATGTTTTAAACTTACTTGCATAATATGATACATATACCATTATAAACTTTACTTCATTTAAGTCTTTAAACATAATGTTATCGATAGAAATTATTTCTTTACGTCAACTTTGCGTCAACCCAATGAAAGTTTTGCCCGAAACTCAAAATATCGAATTCTATTCATCTCTTCATCATATTGAAGTCTCTTAATCAGTTATTCAGCACCATTTGCATACTATTTTCCGTTCGAATGCATACGGGTTATGGTGTGTAAAATGCAGTCGTCTTAAAATTCGTTATGGCTTTCAATTATAAATGTAATCGATAAAAACTAAGACGGTTGTTCCAACTATTCGTTATAATTTTCTAGACAATGAAATCGAATTGAATGAACGCCGTTAAATCTGTAGATGAAAACTATAACTAATGAAACCTAAAGATGGTAATCCAAGTGTCACCGGTGATCTAACAAAAGTTGTTCAATGTACTCGAAATGTTCATACATGGTCGGATTTAGCACTCTTAAACGGTAAACAGAAAACGTTTTTCTTTTCACGTTCCACTGCGATGGAGTTGTCCCACGAAAACATGTCCAAACATTTTAGCTGACTTGTACAGACACATCAACTCTGAGTTTTAAGTTTACAAAATTATGTGAGTACAACTAATTAATATCGGTGTTTGACTTTAAGTTTTTCTTTTTGAATATTTACAATCCATACTATACTTTGTACAATAAGTAAATGAGATGAGTATTACATTTTTTTTCTCAACCTATTGATATAATTAGTATAAAAGGAACTTTAAATGTTAAAATATTTTTTATTCATTTGTACAGTAAAGCTATAATATTATATCAATATAAAATATTATATTACATAGTATGCAATTTATATATTGAAAAGTGAATAAGATACAATGGGGATTTTATTTTTTAAATTGATACATTTTTTTAATTAACTATTCAATACAAACGCATCGAATGATGTACGGGTAAATAAATCTGCGGACGAAATAAAATCGTACCTATCAAGGCAGTATATAAATGAAAAATGATTTGTATTTTTTTCCGTTCATTTAACATAAATGAAAAACGATTTGAATAAAAATTCAATTACACAATCAATATAAGAAAATGAGAAAAAAGTTTAAATTGTTAAACTTAGGAGAGGGACTGAGGGAAGGGATGGGTCCATGGACACGTTTAATTTGCATATCGTTTTTCTGTGCAATTCAATTGGACTGACAATGATTTCATATTTGCTATAAAATTAGACGTGAGGTATGAAAAAAAAAAATATATATATTAATAACGAGTGAGTATATTACAAGAGGTTTCATTACGTCTCGAATTACACGCACAAATACCAGAAAAAAAAAACTGGTTTAAAAATAAAATGTCGGACTCGTGACAGAGGGGCGAAAGAGTGAGAGAGCGAGAGAGAGAGAGACATAGCGATAATATAATAATTATATACAAGTGCAAGTATAACTATATTAAATTACGACGTAGATTATTTATATTGAAATATGCATTAAAACAAAACGCATAAAATAAATATATGTATGCAGCTTACACATTATTATGTTCCGTTTGTATATGTAAGTATATTATCATGTAATTGCAGTCCATCATTATCGTCATGTTTTATTGCAATTTGCAAAGTCTTGCGTGTACGGCAACGTATCTTTGGATTAACGCACATGGATTTGATTTTTATTTCCATAGCGATCAGCGTACGAGCGTGCACGCGGGTGCGTGGCACACCGGCAATGGCATAATGTTGGCGGACAAATCAGAATAATATTGTCGTGGTCCCATTAAAACGTCGACGGAGAATTATGTGGAAACCCAAAGAAGTTGCAGCCGTCGACTTATAATGGTGTATTGAAAACCAACAGCGGCCTATATATAACTTCATAATCCGACAGAATCGCGCACATCTCCTTATCTGTGTCGAACTCCTATGCACTATACGCGCATTTATATATTATTATTCACAATACGCGTACCTATATTATATATTATTTTATATATTATTATTATTATTATTATTATTATTACATTCACGTCCGCGGCAAATAATGTTTGTGGGTAATTAACGAAAACACAAAATATTTTCACGAACTGCTGTTGATTGCACGACGGTCGGGGAAAGAGAGAGACGCTTCGGTCCGGCGGCATGAGTCGCCTCAGTCATTGACCGAGTGAAGTTAGGAACATTCACCGACGATAACATCAGATACAAATAGATAATAATAATAATAATAATAATAATAATAATAATAATAATACAAATTATAATAATAATAATAATAGTAAAAATCCTAAAGTCTTATCTAAATCCACGTTGAGTACCGCCACACTACTCTCCCACAAAGGAAAAACACATGTTTGACGATAACAATACTTGCGGGCCAAAAGAACACAGGTGTGAATATATTATTAATAACGTTCGGCTAAACTCTTTTTCCCGTGTTAATGAGTAAGTATATATAGTAACTGTATAAAATCAAATAAAAAAACCCGTTAATTATTTTTTTTTCCTTTTTTCCCTCCAATTGTGTAAATAATTAAAAAAAAGTATTTGATAACCGTGACGTTTGTTTGCTCCTACCTACAGTGGTGCATTGCCTAGCGATGTAGTCACTACCCCGTGTTGGGACATTGGTTTCCCAAACTTTAGGATGTACTGAATTCAGGCGAGGTGATTCAAAAACGTACGTCAAATGGCCGATCGGCGAATAACCGCTTATAGTTCGTACATTTATTTACTTTTCATATAATCAGAACATTACAAAAACAATTGTTTCCAGATTATTCGAGTCGACAATCACCTTTGGTTGTTGAATAAGAGATTTGCGATTGTTGATGTTTGACGTTCGTTTGGATCGAACATTATTCTATAGACAGTGATTTTTCGGCGGAAATAAATCAAATATCGTCTGAAGTTATCTCCGAAGACTTCGGTATCTGCAAAAGACTGTTCGGTTCGCACTCATCCTCCGTACGACGTATCCGGACCCAAATTTGTACTGTTCACGGTTCAGTCACATCTACACAAGGTAAGTAGCCCAATATTGGCAGTTTGATAGACATATATCATGATTGTTTTGTATACTACTCGACATCGTGTTCATCCTTATAGGATTTTACGTTTATACCTTTAAATAGGCACCTACGCACTCAAACGATAAATTATGTATTATTATACTGATTTTATGAGAATGTGGACGATAATGATAAAACCGAAATTATAATAATAAATGAAGTTGCTAGATCCATCGTTCGATCTTTCGCATGATAATCACGCGTACGGTATATAGCCTATGGACGACAAAAAGCAGTTTGTAAGACAATCGTAAAAAGCGTCTCAGTATTATATATATATATATATATATATATTTTTTTTTTTCTTTTAAAGAAACTTTCAAGACCAGAACAATAGCATGTATAGGTACGGTCACCTTTGTCTGAAATATAAATCCTATTTTTTCGTATATTATTCGTCGAGTAAATTAATAATTGTTCTTTTATGTATGTATAGGACGGCTAATACATAAAAACACGTTATCAATTATATAATTCACGCACGTGTACACAACTGAATAATATATAGTATTATAATAGATTTATTCCGTTCTGTATATTTTTTTATTCTCATATTTGGGAAACCATTCGAAATTCTTGTTAACGGAACGCGTTCGAAATGGCTTATACGTTTACACGTGTTTTGATGATGTACAGGGTACATTTTTCCGTTTAGAGGCATCTCAAGCGCATTGTCCAACTGAAACGATTAAAACGAAGTTAAAACCCCATCGATACATGAAAATTATTTGCGCAAGCATCCGTATATGAAAGTTAATATTTCAATTAGACTCGGCCAAAAGTTAAATACTTAGGAATTTTAGTTTAGAAAAAAATACCTTTTTGAAAACAGTGGTGTATCTGTATTCAGATATAACAAAATGGAGAAAATATTTTTATGGAATAATCTCAAATTCATAAAGGTTCAAAAAAACTATTTTGTATAAAAACATTCTAACAGATACGAAATACCTAGCAAACATTCAAAATGTATATTTAAACAATGCAATAGTTTGTTGTGTTACGACTTACGGGTGTCGAGTTGTGTGTATTTTTTTCAAAAAAAAAAAAAATACACGATTATTATGGTAACACTGAACGATATGTCGATATATCTTACTTTAATCTATATTGTAATAGGTACCATTTATGGTTAATTCATAAAATAAATGACAATAATGATATTTTCATGACATTTAAGCATTAGAATAAGTCATAATATGTTGTGTGTATGTGTGTGTGTGTGTGTAGTGTTTATGCATCCGTTGAAGTTATAAATTGTGTACGTATGCTTTATGTGCTCTAAGTACTACGTATATAAATCGGGGAAACCAGCTGCAGTGAAAGTCTGAAACGAAATTCGCACGATTATATAATACAGTTCGAACTTTATTCAACTGGAAAAGGCAAAGTTTTCGGAAACACTTATCCCCAAACCACTCCCAGACATTAAAGTGCAAGACAAATTGTGGTTTATTACGCGACACAATAGGACGAATACTATACATGCGCATGTATAATATAAGTACAGCCTACAGAGTGGCTTTGCATGTGTGTGCGCGCGTGTGTGTGTGCGCGTGCGTGCGTGTGTGTGTGTGTGTGTGTGTATGTGTGTGTGTGTGTGTGTGTGTGTGAGAAATTACGTTTTTGTGCATGTGAAATCGTTTGCAAAGTATCGCAATAGTTTCGAGGCGGATACGGGAAATAATTAAAGCTTTTAGGGAATAATTAATACACGTGCATATATATGTATATTAATTGTTTATTATGCATGTTAGTGTATATCATGATGATTAATATATCCCGTTAGTAGACGCAATAACTTTGGGAAAATTGCAGCGGCAGTTGTTATAGGTATTCCAGAAGTAGTGAATTTCGGACCCAAATACGAGCACCTTGCTTTTATCGACGAGAGTGATAACTGCACGTTTAAACATAATATTATATTTTTATTGTAGCTTATAAAATAATATTGTATTCATTCGAAATGGTACTTGCACTAGTCCGATAGTCCAAAACGTCCAAGTAATCCGGATCGTTTTAAATTCCGAGTGAAACTGTGCTACTACCTCAGGTAAGAAAACGGACACACCATACATACGTGTTATACAAGTAGGCTATTGTATACTCAAGAGTTAAGGAGCATTATTTATAGATTTTTCCGAGTTTGTAGTAATTGATTATAAATTAATACCTAAAAAATATGTAATGTAATTTTTATTTTACCCAATCGTCAAAATAGTAACAACTCACACATGTGATGATTTAGTTGTATGTAATGTAATAAGATTTTTATTTATAAATAAAATTTAGCTGTAGGCTATAGATGTTTGAAATTTTGCAATAATGCAATAGACAATATAGGCAGAAATTATATCCATGTTATGTATCCACTAATTATTCATAAATCAGAATGAGTTTTGGAATTTGAATTTTAAAATAATCGGATTAGTTTGTTTTAATGAAAACGCTGAATTTACTTTCGAGTATACCTATACCAATGTCATAGGTTTTAATATGTAATACTAATATTATGTAGGTATGTGGACCAAATCATTCATGCTTTAAATTTCGACAGTATTATTCGATATATGTATTCGGAGATAATATTGTAATTAATGGTTTTTATTTATTTTGAATGAGGGTTATGTAATCGGATGAATAAAACATATAGTTACTAAAAAAATCATCATCAATAATCATTTGCATTTGTAATATTTGCAAATCGTATTCTATGAATATAACGGATATTGTTGTTTATGCATAATACTAATCAACACAATTGTTTTGTTGCATATAAAAAACCATAGACCTTAATATATAGGTGTTATCTCCACGGGCATGCATTAGAATTGAAGGGAAGAAAGTTGACGTAGGTATTTTCACAGTAAAACTCGCTTAAGACGTATTGTAATATAGTATAGTAAATCGCGCCTGAATTATAATAGGCCACTGAACGTGTGTTATTAAACATGCATATCATAATAATACAATAATAATTATATCTACGTATTTTAATCTGTTATCCCGGGGGGGGGACAGGAGGGAACTAGACGAATTAAACGGCATAGTTCTCATTCATTTTTTTTAAAATGCTCTAACTCAAAAAAGAAAAACCGCGAATACTTGAAATTTTTACTATATGTTCATATTGGCGTTTACTATACATGGTAAGCTTTCAAAGTATTTTGACTTTTTCCGATCTATTTATAGACAATTTAAACTTCATATATTTTTAAGTTTTTCTTTTTAATATCGATAAAAAAAATTTGGGTGTCCAAAAATTCTTAAAAATTTAATACAAAGTTTTTTATAAGTTATACTTATTGCTACTAAAAAAAATTGAAAATCTTTTCTCTCGAATTTTTTTTGTAAGCCCATAAAGAACAAATGTGTATAAAATATGTTAAAATCGCGATAATTTGAAAGTTATTTTGTAGTTGAAAATTAATACAATTTCTCTATTTATACATACGGTTCAAAATTTTAACACAAGGTTATCCATAATTTACTCTTCAAAGAAATATAAAACATTTCCACTGGACTTTATGGAAAAGTGGTCATGACCGTTTAAAATTTAAATGTTTACGAAATTGCATAAAATAACGATATATATGTTCAAATGATTTTCAATATTTTTATTATTCAAAAAGTATAAGTTGCAGAAACTCGAAACTTTTACCAGTTGTTTAGATTGTCATTTTCTTTAAGTTAATATTTTTCAAAATATTATACTAATTTTTAAGCAATTTATAGACATTTGAAAAATTTTTATAATTGTTGATAAAAAAAATTTGGCATGTACAAAATACTTGAAAATTTAATAGAAGGTTCCACAGAAGTTGTTATGTTACTGTCATTTCAAAATTATTTAAATTCATAGGCACAATCATATTTTATAAGCGTTAGAAAAGCAAATATTGACATACTATTTCAATTTAAATATAACATAATATATTATATAATATACCTCTATTCTAGACTAACATATCATCCCCGTTCAGAATCGTTATTCGTATACAATGATACCTACCATGGCATTCAAATTTAACAAATCTATTGTAATGACCAATCTTATATGAACGAGGTCCACTCCACCGCTTACTGTACAGCAGTACGGCAGAGCGAGGCCCAACCGGTTGTTCCTTTTTTTTTTTTTTTTATATTGAACCGCAGCTGCAAAATATTGCAGCATGTGACGAGAACGATTTGTCCACGAAATCCTGCACACACGACAACGTTTACGGATGCTGTCACACATCGTCGGAAACGCGACTGCTATATATACATACCGTATATAATATGTACGAACGCGCGTGCTCATACACATATTTCTTCCGACCGTCGTCTTTGGAAGCGTATATCGGTTTTACACACACGTCGCTGCCGCCGACGTCGATGGGACATAATATACATTTTCCATTTATTTATCTCTGGGTCAATCATCGTCATCGGCCGGAATCGACGCGTGCACTCTACACACGCACATATAATAAGATTGTACATAAATAATGTGCACACAAATGCACACGGACACACGCGCATTGTATACATGTTGTACGTTACATCTTATACCCGGCTAGAAATTATTGATCTGAAACGGCGTGCACGTATTCCGCATTTGTTTTTGTTTTTTTGTTTTCGTTTTTTTTTTTTCTTTCGCGCATGCACTATAGACCGTATACATAATGATATTATATACGGTTTGTTTATGAGGTTTTACCTCGTGCGCCGGTTCGCCGACTAAATGCGTGCGGTATATATTAAAATATCTAGTGTACACACATACTGTATTATAATGATATATTACAGTGTGCACCGATGCCGGTACGGGCGCGGCTCCGGAAAACACTGCCAGCGACCAGTTAAAGCGTTTCGATCTATTTGTTTACTGTAATTTAAACTATCCGATCAAAGATATTCGCAGATAAACCAACAAGAGTCTGTAAACATTTATGCGCCGCACATTATGCGTGTAACCACTAAATAACGGTTGCGTGTACTCCGAACTACGCTCGTACAGTATAATATGCTCGTTAGCTGTCGGCACCCGTACGAAATTTAGTCTCATTGTACACGTAATCAAGAATGTATCGAAGGGTATTCATATCCATGACAAATATTGTAAAGAAATACGCAGAAGCAATATATGTTATAGGTACACGATGGGTATACGGAGGTACAGCTTTTAGTTACACCTTGTACATACCTACTACTATTTGTTAAATGTATAATAAATATTGCCTATTTGTATTAAGTTTGTGTTCGAAATGATGATGTTAAGCGTTAAGTTATCCAACGAGGAGGAGGAGGGGGGTTGATGCTGAACACGGTCCTGCAATCATAATTTAAGCTGAACAGTTGACTTTTATACTTTTTGAAAGTGTTAATGAAAGGCGTATTCAAATTTGTTATATGTTAATGAAATAATAGCTTATATATGATTGGTTGGATTGGTCGAGTGGGTACTAAGTTGAAGAACACTACAAGTTTGTTGGGGTATTTGTTTGCAGAAAATGGCGTGTACCCCAGACATTTTTTTACCAATATACATTCCTGTGTATAATGACGCGTATATATCAGTTATCGTGGCTTGGCGTTTTCGTGTACGGTGCACAGAAGACAGAAAAATACATATAGGTACGCAACGAAGGTAATTTAATAACAATATGCATAGTATATAGTAATAGTATGGGCCATTCTTCGAAAACCTACAAAATTGCGGGACGAAGAAACTTGACGTTTGGTGCCACGCCATTTGTTCGCCTGTGTTTGTGACGAAAGTTTGAAATCTGCATTGCAAAGATTTCGTAAAGGTATAGTATATTATACGAGTTTAATGTTATGATAATATCAGGACTTGCAACAATATAGGTACTATGCATATGTTAAGCCTTTAAGGGTATATTCATTTTTTTTCCTCGTCTATTCGGTTTTTATTATCATAATATTTATTCAATTTTTAATCATACATACATTGTTTGCATACAACATTTTATTATTATAACGTTGGACCACATATCATTTACTCTTCGGTGGGATGTTATGACGCATGTATTTTAAACAAATATTCAGTTTTAGCTGTGGACATGAATTAAGAACACGTCACGTTTTTCAATAACGAAGTCTTATAATATCTGTTCTAATTCGATCTGAATAGAAGAATACAAGCTACTTTCAAAATGTGTTTGCGGGCATCGAATAAATACTGCAAGGCGGTCCGTGGGTCGCAGACTTCTGCAATACAAGCTATATGTTTTTACGTGGGAGGGAGGTGAACAGTCTGAACCTTATAATGTACGTGTACACATGGTCGCGTTAAACGGCCGACCGATTGTGCCCACCGATATATTCTCGGTAGCTCGGCGGCCAGTTCGCGGTCCCGTCTTAAAGTGCAATAAATTCTACTGACAATATAGCGCGACGTGCCCCGAGAGTTGCCCACGTCATTTATACACATGTGATTGTACTCTCTAAACTCAACGTATACTTTTTTGTAATCGAACAGGCCAAATCGTTCCAAACACAACATTTGGATACAGTATACGGTCCCTTTATACCGACGGCACATTTAAACAGCAAAAACATGACTCGGTCCGCGTACGCGCTCAATAAACGTGCGGAGTATGGTCGAATTGCACTTGGGTTTAAAAAAGGTAATGGTCGAACTGCACTCGGGTAAAATGCAGGTAGTAGTCAAATCACACTTGGGCAAAATTATCATACATTTGAAGAAGTTAAACACTAATTTTCCTTCCCACTTACAGGCTTATAATAATAAACCAAATTCATTGCACTTTTCAATAATTATTTTAAACATGTTTTTATACGTTTCAATAGCTTTATTTGGAAGCAAAGCAAATATCAATGGTACATAATAATTATTGTGAACTGTATGCAAAGTGAACATTTGATAAAAAAAAATTTGATTGTTGTGTTAATTCTACAGGAGCGTTGACAATTTCTTCCCTAATTATTTTCAATGGTATATAAATACCTTGGTCAGCTGTTTTTCTCTTTGCTGAATTTGATATAATTTTTTGAGACAAATTACGTTCTTCGTGGTCATGCGTTAACTCACATCGAAAAATAACTGTAGAACATTCGTCCAGGTATAATTTTGAAAGACAACCATGATGAGTACAACGCCATTTAACACCTTCATTTACATGTTTTTCTTTGTAAAATGTATAACTTTAGTACACAATTGTCAACGGCCTCGTTCACTCATAATCATTTTTAGATCGTTCATATTTACACAGCGATGTAATAGTGTGTACTAAATGTAGTTTACAAATATTATGTTACACGGTATAAAATATCAGTATTAATCTTATATTTTTTATATTTTTATTGATAACTATTTATTATCCAGTATTGGTCAGTTTGATTCTTTTGTCGATTTTTGGTTATCTGCGTTATCTAAATGGCATTCACGAACTAATATATATATATATATATATATATATGATGCTAAAGGCCGTAGCGTTCGTAAACTTCGTAGATTCGTAATATTTTTAATGCGTTTTCATTATATACGTTCGACTCGTAACTCTTTTTTCGAATGAGTGCAGTTCGATAACTACCTGATTTGGGTTTTTACCCGAGTGCAGTTTGGCTATTATCTTTTTTCAACTCAAGTGCAATTCAACCATTTCTTTGTAGGTAATAAGTGCAATTCGACTATCCCGAACATGCGATTACTGCGGCGGCGCGCATACGCTCATCCGGAAAGCACGTGTGAGCTGCACCGACGTTTAAAAATAAAGTGTAAATGTCGTGCGAGGCGTGTATTTACCGCATAGATCGCGGCGATACGGCTCGGGGGACTCGGGGACGGCTGCCGCAGCAGGACGTGTCGGAATCCTGCAGCTCGGGGAAGACGTACGGGACCAAGGGATACGTGGACGGGTTGGGTCCGAAATCGAAAAATGCCAATCCGTCGTCGGATATCAGAGACCGGAACACGGCGGCGGCTAAGGATATATACAGGCCGTGACGGATGGCGGCGCGGGGCCCGCGGTGAGAGACCTTTAAAAGAATTCCCATTGTGTCTGCGCCGCTTTACCATACACATTGCCTACCCACAGCCTGTAGCGCGCGTGTGTGTGTATGTGTGTGCGTGCGCACGTCCGTCGTCTATTTCCGTTGGCATAGCTATATACACTTCAGCTCCCCTCGCGCGCATTCTGTGCCATCTCTCTCTTTCTATCTTTTTTAATTCCTCTCTCTCCTTCTCTCATTATGCCTCCGACGACGTCCCGATCCTCTACGCTTGCCCGCGACGACACGTTTGTACAAATGCCAAATAACCGTTTGTCCGCCAGAGTCGCTCTTCTATTTCTGGTGACCGTTTCATTAACGGCAACTGCCGCACCGTATATACGTACTTACATCAAACACTCATTCATCACCGTATATATATATATATACACACATTACGTCTAGACGGGACGACCCCACCGTGACTTTTTAATTTTTTTCACTTTTTTCCCCCGTCCTAATACTTATTTTTACACGCTTTCAAACGCACTCACTGCACACGCAACCCGACGCACGCACGTACGCACATTATAATATTTTAATAATATAATACATATATTCACATGTATGTGTGTGTGTGTGTGTGTGTGTGTGTGGATATTCCACCGTGTACGGGAATCATGTAGTGTGCAAACAAAATAATATGTGCGTGCATATATTATTATTAATAATACACCGTGCACTCGTGTATAATGCCTGACCTAACCTAACCCATAATATAATATGCGTATAATGCGCGTTATTATTACGTGTATATAATATAGTCCAGACCGAGACGGTCATGTTATTCGTTCGATTTTAAACCGGCCAGGCGACCGATATAATATGATAGTATATATATATATATATATATATATATTATTGTATATAGGTATACACTGTACGTTAAAAAATATTTATATATATATATATATATATGCTTGCATAGCGGGTGAGCAGCGTTTTTGCGCGAAACCAGCAAAGAGGATGTGGTGGGCTGCAGCTATAGCGTGATGTGTAATATAATTTCCACATCGTTTCCGGCCGCTGTCGATCTTACGGTTTTACCCGTTTTCGGATCTACTTGCGTTACGTATTTATACGAGTACATAGTATGATGTGCCTACGTAAACTTATAATAGCGAGACGCGCGATGGGTGACCGCGGCGGCGTAGAGTGTAAAAATATACATTTACAATACGACACACTGTATAATACATACATATTATGTAAAGACGTTTTATATTATAATATTATTATATCGGCTAGAGACCCACACCGATGACGATGCTATATTATAATATAATATTATGCGTTTAATGCCAATGAATATGGAAAAGTATGTTGTTAAATCGAGCGCGTATAATAAATGTACCTATATGTATACGAGTATTCGTGGGTACTGCAGTTCAGTATCGATGCGTAAATCGCCTAGGAATATTTTTATATTAATCAACTTACCCTTATAATTATATAATACTTATGTGCAAAGTATTTGCTATGGCTGTAGCCCATAAGCACAAAATATGACCCAAACGCAACTCAAAAGCGCAAAAAAACAACCTTTTTCGGTTTTTTCATAACCCATAAGCGCAAATTAATTTTTTTAAAAAAAGTGTATTTTATTAAAATCATATAGTTATTAATATACTATGCTATTCGTGATTATAAAATGTGTATTTTAGTGTAGAAATATATAAATAATTATAAAAATTGTATTTTATTTAATAGCAATAACTAATAGATGTTTTGTTTAAGATCAATAAAAAATAAATAAATAATTAAGTACTTTAATATTAAATTTGAAATTTGAAGCCTACAGTTTTTAAGTAATCCGATCTTGAAATATTTTTTTCTATGTATAAGTTCCATGCTTTTATATTGGAGTTGATTTTAGAGCTGTTAAAACCATTACTAAGGTAGTAAGGACTAAGGTACAAAAGCGCAAATTCGTTTTGCGCTTTTGTATACCGATTTGCTATACTATCGTAAAAAGGTCTTATCCGGTTATTGTTTAAGGGGTACTCGGTGAAGTAATACCTAAGCCTCTCCAAAAAAATGTATAACATTATTATAATATTTAGATCGATTGAAGACTATAATATGTGACGCGTGAATAACATGTTTTAGTATTATCGGCTGAACGAAAATGCAGGTTAAAATTATGAAATAATAATATAAATATAGTAATTAATAGTATTATATATTATATAAATATACGTATATTATGATTATTATTTTTACAAACAATTTATCAAAATGTTTTTTTTTTTTTTTTTTTTTAAAGTCTTTATTAATTACTATTTCGATAGTATCCCCACTTGGAAATTTACTATCTCTCAACATAACGAAGGTCTGAAATGAACATTGGTCTTGTCACGGCTGAAAATCGTAAAAACGACGGCACTCTTACACTACTCGTACGAGTATACGTATATCAAAATTATATAAAATACGGGTCGGTGGTGGTCTTCCCTGTCGTGCTTCAGCACGCGTTCCGCAAATACTTGTGCGCATACGGCCGAATTCATACACGTGTGTGTGTTACGAACTATGTGCACGTTTATACATTTATACATATAAATAATATTATAAACATGTGAAGGCAGAGGAGTTGACAAACTGTGTCAGGTCCCCTTTTGCCAGCGGCTGCGGCGGTGGCAGTGGCTAAAAGCAGTGCAACGACGGCGGCACGTATATATGCGCTGTCATAACCGTAAAACATATTATATTTACAATGTATTATATACGTATACATTGAATAGGGCGATGAAAAAGACGGTTTAAAATTCAACTCGACGACGACGACGTTGCGCGTACTACAAATATACGCACATTAAATACCTATAATGGTACTTCAAGGTACGTGCGGTGTACCCTTTTGGAGGAATATTTTTTTTTTTTTTATAAGCACTCGGTTCTTGCGGTATATTCTTACTCGGGTAAGAATACTCGCACGACGACTGTAAGTTCTCGCATTTTTGTAAAACACGCATTTATACATGTGTGTATACATAATATATAGTACATACACCACGCATATTGTGTACATTCATATAAATATAGTTTTCCCGTTTTCAATGAAAATATTACAATCGCGGAAAACCTGCGTTTCGGTTCGGGATTTGTAAACGCGATAACGACGACGACGGTCGTGGGTTCTATACGTACCTACTTATTATATTCCGGTCGATTATGCGTGCATTTTGTAATCATATAGTAATTACGTATGCCAAGTGCAAAATACTATGTTTCGATTCAAAACGACATTCCTCCCAACACGTTTTCGCGCGCGCATAAGTACTTGAATATTGAATGGCACATTTAGCATATTTTTCTGCGTTAGATTTCGTTTTTTTTTCTTTTGGACGTTTTTTAGGTGTTTTGTAAACATATTTCTTAGTCTTAAATTCAATTAAAAAAGTATACATTTTTCTGCTACAAGAATAATGTATACGAAATACTTTTTTCGCTCGTTTATAGATAGATATCTACGTATAATATATTATGTATATAGTTATAACGTCTTTGCTGTATGATGGGTTTTATAATTTATTCTGCTGTTTATATTTTTATTAGTTTTGCGTTCCGTTCCGCGTTTACGTCCAGATCATAAATTGGAGGGAACATTTTAGCATTCTAAGGTTTATTATAATATTCAGTGCTCTAGTTCATACGTCAGGGTAATGTAGGTATTATTTATAATCGTGCAACTTTCGGTTCGCATTCGTGTTTTTATTGATAATTAAATCGTAAGGTATTTCATACTTTTTCCAGTTATAAGCACACATGTATTTTAGAGGGAATTTTCCTCGGTCATTTATCTCATTTAAAACATTGCATACAATTATTACTAGTTCTAATAACATTATAATATATGTATTATGTAGTCTGCACGAATAAAATAACACATTTCAATACAAGGCCGGATTAATCTAGTGCATTAATCTGGTGCATTTTCTTTAGGGTGGCAAAAATAAAATTGCCCAAAAAAATAAAAATAAATACTACAATAATTAAATAATCTAAACAAAAGTATTTTACTATGACTGGAAAAAAAAAATAATAATAATGAATTTCAGTCAGGACGTTAAAGATTTAAAGAAAATACCAATATAGAATTGGTAAATACGCATATTAATAAATTATAATATAAACACTACTTTTATTATAATAATAACAATTTAGTACAGTAAATTTGTTGATTAAAAAATATCTTATAATTGTATTTACCTAGTTTTTTTTTTTTAATTTATACGTATAAACCAGGAATTTTTTTTTTTAGTCTCATTAAAACTTTTTTTTTGTTTAGTGGTTGGGTTAGGGTGGCAAAAATATTTGTTCCAGGGCGGCATTGGCCCTTAATCCGACATTGTTTCAATTAACAATAATCGGAACAACTGTAGATGTGGACTCATACGATACGAAGACCCACGCTTACACCCATACTTAGTGTGATGGGTATACTATAGTATAATATAACATTAATATACTAAACTTATACGTACATACATCATTTGATCATTCGGAAATAATCGTCAAACGCTGTTCGTTCAATTATATAATGATTATTTGAATGCACCAGAACAATAATCATAATTTATCGCTCCCGACTATGTCAACCGGCTATAGGTATACAATAGAATATATTTGTAATTATTACAATACTGTTATGAAGCCCGACTGTATAATACGAGAGTTATTAGTAAGCGTATACCATTATTGCGGTAAATATGACTAGATGGAGGTGAATCATTATTATACGGAAAGAATACCGCGATTAATTCGATGGCTTCACATTGCGCAACAATATTATACGAAGCGATTTTTAACTCAAATTATTATGTTAATAATAATACTATCAATTTAATGTTCTAAATAAAATCCTTCACAGTCGTGTTTGCACAGTATTTTTTAATCGCTACCGCTCGATGTACGGGCGTGCAAATATTTTTAACCAAGATGAGCGTATTATACACGCAAATTGTATTATTACCTCAGCTTACCTCAGCTTAAATGTTTTACTATAATAACCAGATGCGACTAATTAACGGATGGAAACGAGATATAAATATATATGATTTAATGTGAACGGGGTCATTCGGATTCGACCGCCACCATTACGTTGAATTTTAACGACCGACTATATTTATACTATTTTTACCTACATTTTATATTTTCCTTCGTCCCAGTTTATCACGAGATATTATAATACTCTGTATACGTTTGTACCTAACGTATACAGTTATTACAGTTATAATGTATTATAGTATTACACCATCATCATAATATTATATGTACGCGCGTTACAAGGAGTACTTTAAACTAGCAATGTATTATGATGTATTTACGCGGGTGAGGCGCCCTGTATTGGAATCTTTTTCGGGCTAATACCTCGCGTGTTATTCCCATGACATCACGCAGAATTTACAACCGTGCTGTATGCATAATTCTACAATTCTATCGAATGGCCACTGTTTTTCAGCACTTCGGGATGACGCGTGTAACCGTATGAAATGTCTCGTATATATATACGCTCCAAAAACCACGTACAAAAAAAAAAAAAAAACGACTTGCCGGATATCGGCCTAAGCTCCGCTGGTAATAATCTAAAATTAAAAAATATTTAAATGTGTATCTCATATATGTAACACGAATTTAATGGACGTCGTGTTGCCTGCCCATATTGTAATGTCAATAAAACCGCTACATATACTGCAGCACGTGATGTACAGTCAATCAGTCATACATTTCCAATTTATAACGCGTTGGTTTTTTGTATACATGGTAATAAAAATAATATGTGTTTAAAGTGTTTAAACCAATGGCGGTTTTTGTTTGTTTTTCTAGACAATGAGTTGGAAGTATTTGGTGAGATTTGCAGCGGCACTTTGCTAAATCCGGCCCAGTATATATAAATATATGCGCACATAAACAGTAAGTAAATACGATGTACAAAAACAAGAAATTGTTTTCAGAGTGATGAAAAGGGCGAGAGACTTATTAGCCTTGAAGCGTTCACCGTCCCAGTTGTACACTTTTAATGCAATTATTTTATGTTTTAACGGAAAAATCGAAAAGGATAAATTGGGTGATAAAAGAAATCCGATTAAAGCGTTATATTATTTATGTCGGATTGTCATACCGCGAACAGTTAACGAATTCAATTTAACGCATTCAAATATTCTGCAGCTGTTTTCGCATGGCGATCTATCACTACCCGGTATACGTAGATATATTTACATTGATTCAGTGTTTCTTTTTTTAATAAAATTTTATTTTTCGGTTTTTTCACAAAATTGCCAAACATATTCTACACAAATCCAATTTAACTTGTTTTACGGTACACGCATTCGGCCACATCGTAATGACTTCGTAGTGATTACTGCACGCATATAATCATATATGTATATATATGCACACACACCACCGGTGTATTCCTTAGAGACCAGCTTAATCTGCGGTGTAACAGCAGTGCTCAGTCCGAATAACACGCTGCCGACCCGTGTACTCCAATAATTACAATAATATATACGACGACGGCGTACCTAGATAGGTGTGGATATCATACCTAATATTATCTAATGGCGCCGTTTTCGATCGTTTCGTTTTTTGACCAATTACGAAACAGTCGGCAAGTCGTCAAACTTGAGCGGTTCGGAAGCGGTGATTTTCAGCTGTCCCTTGCGAACGTATGACTGAGATTATGTATTTCTGTTCCAGCGTATAGTGTACCGGTTGATCTTTAGTCATGTGATAAGAAATCGACAAACATACTTGTACTCGTCTTCAACTCTGCGTTCAGATCGAATCATTGACATATTCTTAAATGTTGTCTCTCAAATACCATAAAATAGAATTTTAAACAAATTATAAGCCCTTTGGGGCTAACGAAAATAACATTTTTTGAAATATTAAATACAAATTTTAAAACCATTTGAAATGTGGGAAGGCTATAGAGAAGATATGACGACGAGTTCAAAACCGTTTTATGGTACGTTAGTAGAATGAAAATAAATCTAAACCTCTAGTCATAGTTTTGTATGTATGATTGACAGAAAATCATAATTTTCAATGTCCTGGACATGACGTAATATTTTGCCATCGCCATTTTCACACAAGACTGCTCGAAAACCTTTGAATCGGTATTCGTTCTTACAACAAGTATATTATATTGTATTCAACAGTAGAATTTTTTTAAAAACATATAAGTTGGTTAGGTTATGGACTTTATTTGATTATTTGGTCTAATATATACTGTTCATATACTCTACGGTTAGGGTTAGGTAAATAATTAAAAACAATTAAAAATGAAGCTTACAAAACGGACAAAAGCTATAATGTCATTACATAATATAACCGACTGTCGTGAAGAGACTATGCGGAACAACCGAACGGGAGAATAATTTGAAAAAACGGTTGTCTGTGTAGTGAATGATCGAAACGACACGTGTCGAGTAAAATAATAGTACCAATATACGTATAACTCTTCATATACATACGTCATGTGTAAAATACAAAATTTCCGCGGGTCAACAAAGCTCATCGAAACGGCATTATTGAGTCACGTAATAACAATATAATATGTCGGTTTTCCGGCGCGATATCGGTTATAAGACGTGCAATCGCGAACCAGCTGGTATAGTGGCGTGTATAAAAATCGTTTTTTTCCTTTCTACATCTTCCGGCCGTTTCCGTTCTATATACCGTATAAGTATCATTGGATCTGTGGAAATATTTCTTCCTCCTTTCGCCAATAAATCTCGCTGTCTGATAATATAAAATAATAATAATAACACATGCGCACGTACACCTCGAAACGGTCGCCGACGAGTGAAAACGATGGTGAAAAAGTGTTTTGTACAGGTGCGCGTGCTATCACACGAACGTTACAATATTATGCGATAATATTTTGCTGCACGACCGTTTCTCAGTTCATAAATAACAAAAATAATAATAATTATTTATAATATACAACGATCGTTCATACATACATAAAAACACGAAACGAATATGATGAAGGTACATGCATACGTATAATATGTTGGTAATATATTATAAACGAATTGTGTTCATGGACTGAACTAAATATTTTTTGCTGACTCTAAAATACCGAGTTATACATGCCCTAGCTACGTGAAATAATATATGCATGTGTATGCCGCGAGTAACTTTGGTCCTTAAAAAATTTTCTTGAAATATATGACATTAAAATGAAAATATGCCTAATTAAATAAACCCCCGTTACGGTGATAAAAAGTTATTTGAAAATCGTACACGGTGACTACTATAAAAGAAATATAATTGGTTTTTATTTTCCTATCGCCGCATGTTCGAAAGCGTTTTTTGCACTTATCCACGGATTACCTAATAAAAGTATATAGGTATATGAATATAATATTATATTACACGCAATACGGTCGATTGAGAATAATAATAATAATAATAAAAAAAAAATGCTATTTAAAATGTTCCCGGCGTTCAGAGTTTATGGTATTGCATAAACAAACACTGTGCAGTGCGCATCCGTTTCAAACACTGCGACTGCTGCAGTTTTGGTTTCAAGTGCATCGCAGCTCTGCATACCGGCGGATTTTACCCATATGGTGCGCGTGCATTATTCAAACACACGTGAGTATTACAATATGGTAATTTGCGTTGGGCTCCACTGCTCCAGTAAAGTGATTGATACACGTTTATAATGTATGACGGTGAAGCGCGCGAGCAATGTTTACGCCTTCTACACACGTATGCATAGTGTAATGTACTTACATTTTTACACTTATATCATATGCGATTGAGAATGCCTACGAACGCCCGCGCCCAGCAATAATAACAATAATACTCGGTGAACATCTATTAAAATTTTTTTAAAAAAAAAAAAAAAAAAAACTGTCACCGTAAAATATAACTCACAATAATATTATTGTATTTCGGAGCTTTTAAAAGGATGTCGAGATAATAAGTTCCAGAAACAACAAACAGCTATCGACACTGCTGGTTGTTCACTATAATATTTAGTGTACCTTTAAATAAAGTCTATATTATACTACCGTAATTATTAACTATTAGATATAATTTATTACATAGGTAGATATATAAACTATAATTCTACGGTATTATATAATATATATGTATTATATATTTGAATATGCCTAGATTTCCAAAAGTATAGATAGTTATATGTTTTTAAGTGAAAAATTGTACTTTTTCTTAACGAAATTTCTACTTTAACTCAATAACCGTCAAGTTTGGCAAACTGTGCCTGACTCAGTACATTCACTATACAATAATAATAATAATAGTTGGTCCGGGGCCATGAAAATTCGAATTGCCCTCTCGTGTGATGCAACAAGCTGTCGTGGAAATCTAGACTGCAGCGGTTATCCGACGTCTACTACAGTATAATATACACGCAGTGCTCACACTTTCCGCTCTCCTCGCGTCCTTCCACGGTTACGGTCCTGCGACGGTTGTCGTCGTCGGTACGCACACAACGTATAATGTATACGTATATGAGCGTTAAAAATCGATTTCGTTTCGGCCGGTGACTCTTGGGTGCCGTCTGCGCCGCCAGCAGTGAACATAGTGCGTACAGTATATTATAGTAAAAAGGGTTGACGATCTTTGCCGCAGACGCAGGCACGTCCATAAATAGAGTATACGCAGTCGGTCGTCTCCGTACACACCGCGGTGCACATAATAATATTATGTAACGTCATATGTACACCGTGCTACAAGTATTTATGTTTCACGTGTGCGCGCGCCCGCCGCGATGAAACAGTGTAATAAGTGTGAAGGATGTACGTACGCGCGTGTATATACATATATGTATATTTCTCTGTACAAGGATGCTTGGCCGCGGTGACAACGACAGTTAGAAACGACTGTTATAATAATATTGTATGTATTTACAAGTCGTTTCCGGTGAGTACCGTTCAGTTCAGGCACGTATCCAAGGAAAGGGGTCGACCCCGGGAGTCTATACCCTCCCTCTTCCCTCTCTCTCACCCACTAATATGTTTTCATACCTGCATATTTTGTACCTGTATAGTGATGTATTGCAATGTCCATTATGATTGAAATATAAACGAAATATTCAAAAATAATTTGATAATTAATGTATAATTATAAGGTTATTTATTTTATTTTAAATAGGTATGCGTATATAACTAATTATTGATTATTGTTTTTAATTTTGTGTGTAGAAAGAATCAAAGTTTAAGGTCACTTGAGTATTAAAATATGTCTACGTGTCTAGACTGTCATTTTAACTGCGAAAGTCTTAGCCTCGTCATTTTTATTCCGCCATTCAACGGAATTTGCGCCGACTGTGACTCATTGTGATGAGAGGACAACGTAGTGGCAACAAAGTAAAAATATTTAAAATAACCGAGATAAATCGAATAATCATCACTTAAGATCATTGTTTCCCGTATAGTCCATGTTTATGGTCGGTCAGTGCCATATCCAGGGGGTGGTCTTTTGGGCTTAAGCCCCTCCCCCCGAAATCTCAGGAAAGGTATTTTATTTTGGTTGAAGGTTTTATTGAAATAATTAGTGCATTGGAAGAACTTATGTCAATAGAACATGATGATAAAGCAGTTATTCCATTACATAAATTTATGTGTAATTTTAATTTTATTATAACTATCTGTATTTTGGAAAAGGTCCTTCGAATAACTTATCTTATTTCAAAATATCTTCATATAGAAAATATAGATTCAGCCATTGAAATAGAATCTGTAGAGTTGACAATTCAAATATTAATAGATTTACGGATGGAAAAAACTTTTGTTTTTATATTTCATCGTGCTTGTGAAATTTTAAAAGAAGTTGGTACATCACCAATCTACCAAAAGTAGTCGGGACTCAAAAACATCGAGAAAATTATGCCCACAATGGTCAATAATGACTATGTTTCTTACTACAGACAATCATTATATTATTCATATTTAGATGATATTTTAGCATAATTTAATGAACGTTTTAAAATGAACTCTAATATTTTTGTTTCTTTATCTTCTTTATTATCAAGCACAATTGGTAATTTATCATTTAGTGATATACAGCCAGTTATTGATTTTTACGAAGAAGATTTAAGATCTAATAATAAAAACATTCACATGGACTTATTAAAAAATTAATTTGAATTTTGGAAACAAAAAATGGTAAAATAAAGAAAATGACATCAAAAAATGCTTTAGACACATTATCAAAATGCCCCGAAGATTTATTCCCACATTTAAATATTTTATTCAAACTTCTTGCTATTTTGCCTGTATCAACGATATCGGTTGAAAGAAGTTTTTCTTCTTTAAAAAGAACCAAGACCTATTTAAGAAACTCTACTGGTGAGGCAAGATTAAACGGGTTAGCACTTATGAATATACATAGAGACATACAAATTGATACAGATACTATTTTAAATATGTTTGCGTCGAAAAAGGAAAGGCGTTTAGATTTTAAATTGTGAAAATTTACATTAATGTATATATATATATATATATATATATATGTTTTTAAATTATTTTCTATTTTCCTATAAAGTTAAGTATGAATGTTTAATTAACCCCCCCCCCTCCCCCGAAAACAAAAACTGGGTACGGCACTGTCGTCGGTGAAATGTGGCGCAGTGCGAAATTTTGGATTTATACGACCTCGGGAAAAAGTTTTTGGGAAAACAAGACACCGTTGATATTTTCAAAAATAATACTTCTTTAACTTATTAATGTGCACCATTGATAAAGAGTCGTGACGATAATTATTATAGTATGGAGTGTACATTTTATATCGTGTGGTGAAAATACTATTACTGTAACTCGTTGTCGTTTAGTGGGCGGAGGTCTTGGGCGGTATATTGACTTTCAATCCTTTTCATGTACGAATAACGCCTCGGCAACATTAGTTATGTAAAATATTTTATTTTAAAACTTTCCACGACAGATTTTACCACGCCCAGGTTTATCGTTATCTTACGAAACGACTTCAAAAGTCTGTATACAACCGAATAAGTCATCCGGTTGGAAATCACGTAATCAATCGCAACAGCATAATGTATCTACCTATAATTTGCTGCATAATATATTTATATAAAAATCCTAGAATGAGTTAAGTACTCGAACGTACCAAGTATCTCGCAGTCTTGTTTGAAATCCATTCAAGTGATAAAACGTTAAAGTATGTTTTTCCGACAAGTCATAAAACGTTTGGGTGACTGCGTAGTTCTTTTGAACCGTCTTCTGGTAACGTTGCGCCGCCTGCTCGATCGTTGCACAGTAAAATGATGCGTAATACATAATATCTTCACGTTAATCGCCTTTTAACCGTAATCGTTTTAAGACGTTTTATATAAATGCATATGAAAAAAAAAAAAAAAAAAAACTTTATGACCGTTTATAAATCACAACTTATTACCATAGGGAAACAGGTTACCGGAAAGTTGGTAAACATTTTGGACGTAAATCGTACGCACAATGAACCCTGCTGAGCTCGGGGACCACGCACAAAATGTAGGATGCGTGCGGTGAAGCCAAACGTGGCCAAACTACAATAATCATTGCGGCACGGGCAATCATATAATATGTTGCTGCAGAATTATCATGATATAATATCGCATGGTACGGTCAAAACTTATACGGACGACGCGATGGTGTTAAAAAAAAAACCGCAACTGACGAAAGTATTATTCCACAGCCCAGACATCTAATAGTCGTACAATAATTAGTCATATATTTTTTTATTTTTTTTTTATTTACGTTTTTAATGTTTTGTTACTGGAAATAATCGTAATATGATACCTGATATAATATGAACGGTGTGACGAACCGATATCAAAACTGCCATTCGTATTGTTGAAGTTTAGTTATCGGTTATAATATCACGAATTACGATTATATAATATATTATGAATTAAGCCGGTGCTTAAAATCGAGTTTGTCGTTTTCGAAGGTTTGTTCGGCACAGCGCTTTTGCTGTTGTAGATATTTCGATTACATATTATATAGATGCGAATTGCGCGAAATGTATATATTCCGCGCTGCAGTGTTCGTGAAATCCGCTTACCGACGATTGCGAGCGAGCAAGGCGTATATAAAATATGTACACGAATGTAGTGTTTATTAAAACATATATTATTATTATAATCCTCGGTAGTTTTTAATTAAAATAATTCCGTTTCGATATTTCCTCACATAAAACATGTGCGCAGTCGTACGCAATAAAAATTAATAGACCACCGAACTCGAAAATAGAACCGTGCAAGAAGGTACACGGAATTAAAAACGTCTAAAAATAAAATGCACTAATAACTGTGCCGCGTACCCTGTTATTAACATGTCATTACGTTATATGTATACAAACAGCGAACACGCATACGTAAAATGCTTAATATGTAAAAATATGTATATACCGAATGCGTACAAGGGTGAATTATTCCATCGAAATCTGTATATGATATTCATTTATTATTTGGTGATGAAAACAATAGTTCCTCAATTTACGAGTACCTATAAAAAAATGGAAATAAATTTGTTCGTCGATAACTGAAATGTTAAACGATTCCACCAAAGATCATGTCCAATATTATGACGAACTATGCAACATGCATATCACTTATACAGTTATACGATACCGTGGCAGGAAAATATTACGATAGTGAGAAACTATCCTACCGTTTTTACACCTCGTTATACATTATACCATTGATTTTAGAATATACTAAAATCAATGGTTATACCCCTCGATGCGGGCAACCTTGACGCCTATGTCCCGTAAACGTTCGCGAGTAGCGTGTTTATTGTTTTTTTTTTTCCATAATTTTTATTTGAGTCATACAAATTATTCAAAGTAGATGCAACACGCGTAAGTGATACTAAGAGCATGCCGGTTGGGTGTATAGCCGTATAGGTACGCTGCTGCCACCGTGAGGAGCAGACCGTATACGTACTTACATCGTTTTCATACACAAATACAACTCGTACGTGTACACTGTATTCGGAAAATAAAAAACATTTTCACGAGATACATTAATTTGCATGCACACCAAAGACATTACGTTATACATGTATATATTCGTAATATATACTTAACAATAATAATATATTTAGCTCAAAGGCGCATGTGTATACGGTCAGTACTGCGCAGGGTATGATATTATATACAACGATTGTTGTTTAAACGCACATTGGAAACTCATTTAGAAACCTTTACAGCGAGACATTATTTTCCGCCGAAATCGTATACAGTTATCCTGCAATATGTAATGTACAGGATGTACATGTAAGTGTTTCAGGATTATTTGACAATCGACAATTAATTCAATAACTTTAATTTTGTCGTACTGCCTTATTACAATAAAATTGTATTAAAACATTTTATTTTTATTTTTTATTTTTAACTTGGAACTCAAATTTGAAAATGTAAATTTTATTTTACCATTAAAAAACAAAATCGAAATACGTACTTTGTAAACCAGATTTTGAAAAATTATTGTATTTAATAATACGGTATAAAAGTTTGATCATTAATTTATTATGATTTTTTAAACTTTTTGAAAATTTTAATTCAACAATTAAAATTATTGTACAATGATTGTACGTTTTATCAAGATTAAAATATAAGGTTTTATTTAAAATTAAAATTAATGGTGATGTACAATTTTATGTGATAACATTTTTAACAATATATTATTGTTAACTTTTTCACAAACTTAAAAAATCGTAGAAAATTAACGCATGAACAATTATTAGAATTTTAAGCTTCAACATTTTTCTAAAAACCCGTGTCACAAAATGGCTATTTTGAATTATTATTAACAGTAAAATAAAATTTGAAATTCGAAAATTTGGTTTTTGAAAATTAAAAAAAAAAAAAAGGTCTAATATATTTTTAATGTGGCGCTTACGTGACTTATTGTATTGAAAAAAAAGTGAAAAATAATAAATAGGAATCTAAAACAAAAGTTATTGTATTTGTCGAATCATTCTATATATCTGTATGGATCTACACACCTAGGATTTTATTTAATTTTTTTTTTCCACTGTACGCGTGACCAACTCACAATCTCACACAAAGGTATAATTTAATATAATAACGTGTATGCGCGCGTGTGTGATATATTGCGCACACGTTCGTCTGCACATATTAATTCACCGTCAGCGCACGTTTAAAGTCGTAAACAAAAGTATAAAATTTAAGAACGAGAAAAAAAGTACACGAATCTTACATATTATACAGTATGCCTAAGAGTTGACGAATAGTAAAAAGTCGAGAAAAATTGGATCCAGTGAATAATAAATTGCAGCACTCGCACACGTAATTATAATATTATAAACGATACGGGCCTGCGAGTGTCTATACTTCCGGTAATTATAGATTATACGTGTTTTGCTGATTTCTATTTTAAACGGAATATTTTGAAATTTATTCCACGACGTTCGCGTTAGCTATAATTTAGTTTAAGATGTTATGCGACGAATGTTGAATACATAACAATAAGCAGGCATGGACGGGGAGGTTTTTTCATAACAATTTCAAAGTTATATCATCACCGACTTACTGTATGGTCGCACAAACACGACGGTTATTTTCATTTTTAATCTTTTTAACGTGGTTTTTATTAAATTATATCGTTCATATTTATAATGTATTACATACATACACCGCAACAGCAGCATTTTGTATTTACAGACTTATGACCTTAACACGTCACGCGGAGCAAATATTTTATTTTGTGATACGTTTGCGTTGCAATAATATAATACGAGTATATTATTCTGTACCAATGCGTAACATTGTAACGATACACCATCGTTCTCTTTGTTGAGATCAGTTTTTCCGTCGCAATTATTTATTCGCCAATAATTCAATACAATACATTATTATCGTAATATAACCTTGTCAGCTTTTCGTCTAAATAATACTCGTCGGTCTAACCGGGACTGAATCGATTTCAGTGTTTGTCACTCCTGACAAGAATAATTGTTGCGGATTACGTTTTTGTTTACATAGGCATACATTACACAATAATATATATATATATAGTCATCCGTCGGTAAACCGTTCGCAAATCCATATACTGTGATAAGGACGAGTTTTCGTCGGTAATTAAAACTTACCCCGCGACCAGGACGCAAACTTTAAAGCGATCGGCTTCGGCCCATTCGTTATGCGGGGATGAGTTTAATCACAGGTGCAGCGATACCGCTGACGTTGCTAAACCGACGACCGGAACGCGTGATGTCCTCCGCGATAAATCGAGTTTTCACAAACCCAATAAATCGACTAGTCCCTAGGCCGAATGGACGGAGGGTAGGCGTAGGACGATAAGTGAAGTCTGCGGAAACAAGTCCTATACGCGGCATCAGATCGTCGCGTACGTCCCGAGCAAGTCCACGAGTTCGAGGAAATTCCAATGGCAATAATATCAAGCTGTATATTATATTATATAAGATTACTGGACAACCTCATTGCATTTTATCACAATACCGTTCGAACCAGTGAAATGTACGGACCGGTCTTATAACTATATTATAGTGCTGTATTATATATATAAATAAATCAAACGAAAATCTATTGATTTTCTAAAGTCCAGAGAGGCACACAAATGTTCAGTATATTCCAGAGCTTGCGCGTGGTAAGAAGTTATGTAAGTAATTAAAAAAGAAAACAAATTTTAAAAATGTTTTTTGATAAAAATAAAATACCAACTTATTGAACGCACCGTGAAAACTTTTAGATTGGGTTTTTAATTGCATTTTTAAAATATCCGCAATAAGCTAATCGTAACTCCAGGGTCGCTATAATTTTTTTGTACCGACCTTGCGCATAGAAATCTCGTGAGCGTCAAACAATAGTAGGTAACAACTAAATTACAATACTACCTACTGCAGACATACTATATGTATAACGACTACATTATTATTATTATGATTTATAGCTGAAGATTAAGAAAGCGCGACCCTTCGTTATCTTGTTTGCAACGAACACTACATAGTACATTTTAATACGGCACAGGAGTATGGTTGTATATTAAACGACTGTTGACGATGTGCTTGTATTCACCGCGAACCAATCTTTCAAATATTGCACGTAACGGTTACAGCGCAAAAGTTATTAACCATCATTGATGATTCCTCAGGGTTAGTAATTTTCTTTTTTGTCTCAAATAAAATGAATTTTTCAGTTATAGAATAACCAATAGTTATATAGCTACAAATATGTCTAGCTTTTTATAATTAATAACTATAAATGATAAAATTATAAAATATTAAAGCTTAAATGATTTCTATTTTAAACATCTATCCTAGTCCAATTATTACAATAGGTATATAACATGTGAACCACTCTGTATACATAAGACTCGTACAACTTCAGCGGTCTCAAAGTCTCACCCAAAGTACATCGATAAATCACCCGTGCAGGTCTGACTGTCTGAGTGTATTATAATAATTATATATACATATTTGTGAGTGTACGAACGCGGACAATGTAACAAATACAATCGCACCGAGACCGAGGTCGTCCTGGCGTTTTCCGGTCTGTTCCGGATTACATTATAATACGATTTTGTTAGTTGATTTAGATTATGACACTGTGGGCCGCACATAATAGTCACATTAAATCAAACGCGCGGAGAAAATTGCCCGCAAGACCAGAAGACAATTTCGATTCAGCCAAATTTTCGGCTCATATTATAGTATATAATATATACTACAACGCGTGGAGGGACAAAATTCAGTTTTTCATTTTATCAAGCGTTAAGGTAGATATAATTAATAAAAAATAATAATAATAATAAGAACGAGACACATTTTAAAGTTTTTTTTTCCATATATATGAATATTAAACAAATGATGTCAACCCTATAAAAGTATAATATACCCTCGTACTTCCACGCTTAAAAATATTTATCATTACACCTATAACGACTTATTTAGATCTAACTTTTGTCATAATCAAACGTTTTGGATTGTTCAACTTCCTCTCGCGTTACATTTGTTCCCAATTAGTTAATTCGTGTCGTCCTGCACAAACTTATAGCCGCATCAGGTTTAGCGTCATAAATATCAAACTTATGCAAACAATTTGCAAGCCCATAAACAAAATTTACGAGTTAATTACAGACTCCACGCAACACCAGATGTAACCTGCTCATTTTATTATGATAACCGATCATCTCCAAAATGTTCTAAAATTTTAACTTTAGACGCGAGCAAAGTATTGCAAGTAAGTTCTCGGAGTTTGAGAACCCTACTATGGTGAAGATCTGATATGAATACTCTAAGTTTTCGACTCGATCCATCCACATTTGAAGTCCCGAAGAAATATCCGAATTGAAGCTGTGTATACTGCAGACGTTTCGCTGAAAAACGTTATGGAATGCGTCTCTTCCATTTGTTTCCATCGAATCGGGAAAATGAAACACACATGCTTCGTCATATTGTGTTTAAACATTGATCACCTCACTAATCTGTAATGGTTCTAGAAACTGAGAGTAAACCAGTATTCGTTAATTTAATTTAACAAAAGGATTAAAAAAGATTCCTTTTAAATCAGGAACCATATGGTCGGTCGGTTTATGTTGAATCTGCCGTACAGAGAGCACCGTATAGAAACAGCACGAGTAATTTTATTATAATATTATATAATTCAATAATGAACGGCTTATTTCAAAATAAATCGATAAACGATTGACATTTCGACGGGAAATGTTTACCAACGATGCTCGTGCGACGAAGTCATGTAAAGAGCTTTCAAGTGTTCAAATCATATCACGCATGTGTGCACTATACTAAATAATGGGTGATGTACTTCGAACGTATGGATCTTTTCTAGGACAACGATTCGGAACAAAAACGGAAATGTTCTATATATACGAAGGCGAAACGAATCGTCTCTTCTTCATCGTTGTAATAATACAACACAATAATATTGTACGACGAGACGCATTTATAGGCTATCTGTGAGATAATATTACATTGTATAGATACTGAATCTTTAGGTTAAATTATAAAATCAAATAGTATTTTTATGATATAGACATTTTTTTTTTTTTTAGTAAACATACCCTAAAATCATGAAAACTAGCAGAAAAATATTCATTTCCAATTTTTTTAAGAAAAATATTTGATTTTTAAATAATAATTATTTATGAACTAATAATAGTTTATCAACATAAAACGGAAATTATAGGGAAATTTTATTCGAGCTGCACAACTTTTTTCTACGCTACATTTAGATTCCGAGATTTATGAAAAACATACGATAAATTACACACATAAAATTATAATATTATTATAACATCCAACGCAATCTAAATCATATACGTAAGTACGTACACCAAAACAATAATCGGGTGGGGCGTAGTAATGACGTTAATAACAATAATAATAATAATTACTCAGCGCATATATCGGTGGCGGTGAAAAAGGACGCAAGTAATAATTTTCGTATATTACATAACGATAATATCACGGACTGGCGTATTGTATTACTACACTGTACACGGGGTACCCCGCGAGGATTTAACGATATGATTGAAAATGTTCGAATCATTTGACTGTGCCCCCCCCCCCCTCGTCAATAAGGATGTTTAATATCTGATACCACTGTTACTGTGCGTGCTTTTCGTCATCCGAGGAATCGCCATATTGAATTTTATTTCTATTTTTAAGAAAATTGTCGAAAGAAAAAAACAGCACAACAGTTATCTCAATCACGGGAAGATACTTTGTATTATAATGATCGATGGACGTGTAAATGGAATTACAAATTACAACTTTTCGGATTGGGGAAAAACTTTTGCACGGACCGCCAACGCTAATGGCATATTATGGAATCTTCCGCCGAAAATACAGTATAGTTGAATGCTTTTAATGAACATTACAACAATATAAGTGATTATTATACTAAGTAATGTTGCACTTAAATATAATATAATATGTCATTCTACGATTGGCTATCATTCTACGAGTCGTCCACCGGCCAACACCGTGCCGAGGATTCCCGATGTGTTTGTTATAGAGTAAAAAATGTCCACGACCGCGTAAACGTATGACACTTGGTTTTTATTCCGTTTTGGGCCGATTTTCGGCTCGTGATGTAATTACCGTGGCGGGACTCGGTATCATTTCCATTATAGACACATTTCCGGCTCATTCAGGGTCCGTTATACTAGTGTACACCGCATATACGCGTACGCATTGATTAACGTTTATGATCAATGATAACATGTACCTGTATACATATACGCATTTAATTCTTAGCTGCAACTTATTGTAGCTGCTTCTTAAAGCGTACACTTGGAAGGTCACACAGAAATGCAAACGTCTATTGTAATAATATATCTTAATAAGATTACCTATATATATATATATATATATATATATATAATATACATGTCGTTCAGTTTCACGTTCGATCACGTGTACTGGAAATATTCTACGCGTACGATGACGGAATCAGTGTTCTTCAATCGATCGGCCATCACGAGCGAAGTTTTCTAATCATCTAAAGGCATCTCAACGCCCATCCTGCGGCCAATACACCCCGTCCTCCGTGCATTTGCCTTCGAAGAAATCGTAAGAAATATACCTTTTGCGGCCGGCCACCACTATGTTATTAAAACGCATCGAATACGCCACGTGGTTTCAAAAGCCTTCGGATAACATTATTATTCGACATTCTACTCGAACAATATTTTTATTGCGAATGCCGGCCGCCGGTCGAATATCAAAAGAAACTTTTGCGGAACTTGCGATATAATAATTATTAAATGAGTTTTTTTTATTTTGTCATCGCCTTTATCAACCTTTCGGTGTCATTAACGCCACTGTGATAATTAACCAGATTTTTTTTTGTCAGTACGGTGTCAAAAAAAAAAAAAAAATAAAAATAAAAATTGATCGAATATTTTTGCGAAGATTATTTCTATAAACGAAACGCGTCACTATAATACATATATATATATATATAACGCCAAACTGCCTTTCGATAAAACATAATATAATGAAAATTCCGGTCATTATATGTATATGCGTTCTCGTCCCGATAATGTAATAACGGTATATTACACAGTGCGAAACGGAGTAGCTATACCTACTATGCGTTTATTATAATTATAAATATCTGCTATTTTTATCATTAATTTTACATCAATCAAATCGGTTAGTTAATATTCAAAGTCGTTCCTCATAAACGGTCGCGGTGGAAACCAATTCGGATGGGTTTATAATAATATAATATCATGATGGTGACGGCCATCATTTATAAATAATATTAAGTACCGTGTGTCCGCGCGGTCGGTGCGCACAGCGAGTATTGATTAAAATCTAATTACAATTATTGGACGCATTTAAACTCGTCACAGTTGTTTCCCGTACTTTCACAGTTTAATTAAAAATACAAACAGACGCGCAAACAACGCGTCCGCCGGGCGTTAAGTAATCGATATAAGCATTTTGCTCAATGCGTATTTTTATCGGTCCGTCGAGTTGGCGGAAAATTGAAATAGTTAAATGAATATTGTATAGTACAACACAACCGCGAGCGAGTGGGTAAGATTCACATTTTGAATGACTATACAGAAGGGTTCGAAAGGATTACATGTATTTATACGAGTACATCTTTATTATCTCAATTCTCCCTTTAATAGAATCTTATCAAATTGTAATGCTTTAAAAGATTTTGATTTTTTCTATGATACATTAAGCAAATTAAAATCTTTATAATTTCAATTTGTAGTAATAGTTTATTATATATATATATATATTTTTTTTTTGTTTTAACCTTGTATATAAGTATAAAAATTATGATAATGTTTTAAAATTTTGTTATTATACTTATAACTAATTTAAACTCAACTGTTATATTCTCTTTTCTTATTTTTTTCTCTTTCTTTTCAAGGTTTTTATAAAAACTGATTGATTGTTATATTTACAAATATTTGTATAATTAATACTGCACTCTTTGCCCTACAAGGCGTTATTACTTATTCATTTACATGAAATAAAGTTATTATTATTGTTATTATATTATAGGGTGAGGTTGGCAACACCACCATCCTACACCTCCGATGCCGCACTGTGTGTGTGTGTGTGTAGTAGTAGTAGTTCGTTACGACACTTCTCGTTGTACGTTATATTTATGAAGTATGAACGTTGTTTTTGTTGTTTACAAATTGTGTTTTTAATATACTTAATTCTTATGTCAAATAAAGTTTTCTTATGTATTGATTATGTAAATTAATAATGAGTCGGCGTAAAAGCAACACCGCCTACAACATTTATTATATTTATCGGTTCAAATCACATCATTTAGTTGCATCTTGAGTTTTTGTTTGACATTCACTTGCATTGTATAGTGGATACTGTGTAACGACTAACGAAATAAAAATAACGCTTTTGTTTGAAAATATTTTAAAGCAACACGAACCGAGTGATGATAATCAAAAAGTAAATTCAGCTAAGAACAGTAAGTTAAATACATTTCTTTGTGAAACATGGAGTGACATTTTTATTGTTTTTCGACTGTTAACTTATTTTTATGTGGCTGCTTCGAGAGGTTTGACTTCTTAACAAACGAATATTATTCCCTACAAATATATCCCTCATCTTAATTGCGTACCTAAAAATAATTGTTTTACACTACCGTTGGCTTCTGGCATGCATTTACAGCTAATGGCGCTGTGAAAAAGTTTACATCACTTCAACCACGGTTAGGGCGCAATAATATAGGTTATTGTTTTATCGGTTCCAATCAGGGAATATTCGTGAAATTATGGCAGTTTCGATGTGGGTGAAGCAGTATCCATCGCGAGTATCCTCTCGACTCTCGAGTAAAATAAACGTATATAAATTAATATTATTAATTAAAAGCCCCCACCGATATTTATATTTACATCGGATACAATTTTAGCGAATATTTTATTATTTAAATCTACCGTTCCCGTACAGTGTGCATAATATGAAATCGAATATAATAATTAATTACATCAGATGTATGGTGTTATCAAAATATTATATTATTGTCTTCAATATTTTTGTATTTAAAACGCACAATAGTGGTGCATAAATAATCAAAAATACTTATTTGGAAATATCCGTATATTTATTAATTGGTACGTGTGTATGTGTTGGTGTGTATAATATTATATACCTATAATGCAACTTCTATAGTGGATAGTCGGAAAGAAAAACTTTTTCTTGATAAATTTTGAATGAGCATGCTGCAAAACTTCTAACTTCCATTCTTACTAATCCATATTCATTATTGGTAGGCGGTGGTCATTGAAATCCAGTCTTGTAAAATATATATATATATATATATATATAGATTTATTAGTTTTATTTTTTTTACCGGGTCGTCGATGTTGTTAGGGTCATAAAGTTCTGATTCACAGAAGAATTCTCTAGTTCGATCGAGAATATCCAGGACTTTAATGCACTTATATATATATATATATATATATATATATATATATGTATATTGATGGAGAAGTAATTACAAGGCTTGAGAGAAAACAATCACTTTCGAAAGGTTTTTTTTCTGACAATGTGACTATAATGTGACTAAACTTACGCGAATCAAATATTTTGATAAATTGAAGTGCTCTATGAAGGAGGTTTTATGATATATTGTATACTTACATAATATACCAAATACTATTGATAGTTTTTGTGAAATACAAAAATGGATGTATACCTATAAAATGTATTGTGTATGAATTTGAGGGACAGACTAAACGTCTTCTGGGTAATTATCGTCTAGTTATTTTTTTTTTTTTTTGATTCGGAACTTTAATAGAATTCAAGATATTATACATTTATTTGTTTAAGACGGTTGTTCGTCTCTATTTGACATATTGTACAACTATGATGGTTTTTGTCTGTAATATATTTGGTACGATAAGACTTGATTATTATACGACATTTATGAGCTTTTTATTATGCTTGGAACAAAATTAATTTGTTATACATTTATTATAATTACACAATATTCTGAAAAATAAATAAGACTTCAAATTTGACCACGAAGATAATATGATGTCCTGATGTAACAATAAACTAAATCAAATTATTATTTTTCTATAGTATGTCAATATACCGTGTACATTATGTATGTGCGTATACCCACATACATAATATATAAATAACACCAAAACCACAAATAAATACAATTGTTCACATTCATAATAAGTATAATATAGTTGATTATCATTTTAAGCAATAAAGCAATATTATACTATACTATCATTATAAGATGAATGTAAATATTTGGTTGATATTTAAAAATAAATATTCCTAATGACTCAAATGTATTTAGAACTTTGAATGTATTCTATATTTATTATTTCAAAGTAAACTTTTCTTTTAGTCAATATTTTATATTTTTTTTATTATTGTTACATTATACATGTATATATCAATAAAATAAATTTATTCAAATTAATTTAAACGGTTAGTACACATAACGCGGATCAGGTATCAGATATCTCTTCTGGAAAAAATCCAAAGATGATTATAATTTATAAATTCAAATGTGTTGAATTTCAAATAAGAACAATATTTAAACATTCAAACAGACATTCATTTTTTTCTTCTTTTTATGGAAAACATTGAATACTGTCACTGTTGTCCATTGACCTCCATCCCCCTTTCTTTCGTTCTGTACTTGGTACGGTGTAGGTTTTTATTTGGGATTTAATTGGTTGGTGTTCAAAACGATGAGTTTTTATGACACAATAAGAAACGTCTATATTGAAATGAAACGAACTTTAAGTATAAGAAGCTGTTTGGCAGTATTTAAATACTACAAATAACGAGTATACTGAAATTCAGTTTGATAGTGAACTGAAAGAGTATACAGTCTCTTTAAAACTGTGTTTCCATCTGAATTATTTGAACCAAAAAAAATCCACCTACAAGAAAACTACCATCGAATATTAATTTATTTTTCTTTTTTTTTTTCTCTCTCTTTTAAAGCGGAACATTTGTGTGTACACTGAACTACTCCAGTAGCTTTTGAAATTTTCGAACGGACATCAACGCAATTTTTAACGTCGTTGTGCACTTGGTTTTTTTTATATTAACTGCCATAACATAAGATCTGAAAGGGCTGCGTGTACTTTTTCTTGTATTTTTTTTCCTCGACGTTTTAAAATGTTGACGGCAGCAGGACTATATATATTATTTATCAATATGAAAAAGAGGTCGAAATATCGTACGTGTTTTGAATCAATCGGGCTCGTTTCTTACAGCTCATTAATCGTGTAGCCGGAGGAGGTATGTACTACATTCGTGTGTAGCGAGATCGGACACTACAGGTCGCCTCGAGGATCCACAAAGTATGCCTAACTATGCTATTATAGTGTTATGTGTGACAAACGTGTGATAGCGGATCAATATAAAGCAAAGTGAAAATTCAATCAAACCGTCTGCAGGCCGGAATCAGTGCAGGCGTAATATTCCAGGACTTTATCTGGGAGAGGGGCAACAATACACGTCTTATAACTGTGTCTGAGAACTGATTTACAATGATCCCTTCCCCTCTGTCGGTACTGGTTATATATGTACATATATATATGGCCTACAGATGATTTTCTATTATTCATTTACGTCGATTCGCTATGAGTATATTATAACGATTTGAGTTATGGTAAAATCGAATACTTATGTATGTAAAAAATATACCTAACGGTGGGGATAGGACGGGACGATTTATCCATATACTTGTCCCAGCTCCTCCCACCGCAGTAATTACACGTGAACGGAACTGTGAAGTCATCGGTCACGCTTTGTACACGAACGTTTATTATATGTGCTATAGCTGCTAATGAAACACAACGAAAAGTAAACCGTAAAAACCGGGTCGGCTTTCAATGAAACAATTCTCTGTACGCGTTGCTGCAGTGCATGTACATAATACGACTTTATGCCATACCGACCGACCGACCGACCGACGACGCGTGTGTTCGGTACACCCCCTCGTGGTACACACTACGTGTGCATTATACTTTTAGAAGAAAATAGTGGTTGTTGCTATACGGGGTGGCGGAGTTGATAATATCGTATATACATACGTGTACGTGTCGCGCTCCCGTGAAAAACACAATAACGTGTAGCCGTTAAGTCGAGTTAATAATGATAAATAAAATAAAAACACTATATATTCTACGTATGTATATTGTAACATAATATGTATATATACGAACAATAATAATAAAACGAAATGACTATAACGCGGTGAAATCACGAACATTTTTATGTGGCGTTTTTAAAAATAGCGTTGGCTAATGCACCCGTTCCCACACCCGTCGGACGATTTTTCCGCGCACGGTACACGATAATGGGTGCGATAATACGCGCACGAATATAATATTATGTGCACGTGTCAATGCATTCGGGACCACGTGACGTTAATAGTGAACGTGTAATATTGCTGCACCACGAATGCACATTATAGTACATGTATAAATGTATATGCGATAGTATAATATTATATTCGTGTAATATGTGCTCAGGTCGACGACAAATTGATGAGCGCGGACCCCCCATGCCGTCCGTGTTGACGAAATAATCTCTAGAAATCCGAAATCATTACGACCGCGCGCAGCGTTTCTCCGGATCCTTGGCAACGGTGTTGATGCCGTGACAACGATAACGCACGCTTCGGGTCTTACAGCGTGTGGAAGTGTACGCGTTGCTTATCGTAAGCCCGCAACGACATTTTTCCCCGCGGTAAAACGCTTACAGTTCGGGCCGAATAATTCAATTATTATTCACGTGATGATACGATCCGAACAAGTCTTTCCCGAGCTTTTGCCGATTCGTAAACGTCGATTGTGTATACACGCGGCCGGACCGGTACACCGGTCGAGGACAAGGCGAAAAACTCCACCCCCTTGTTTATGTGATGTCACTTGCAAGAGCCAATCTCTTATCCAGTGTAGGTACTATACTACAATTAATCATAATTCACGCCGTGTTTTTTAAAGATACCTTCTTTGGAAACATGTCCAAATCGCAATAATCGTCATAAGGTTGGCTCACCTGCATAGGCGCAGCTTAAACTTATTTTTTTTGGGGGGGGAGGGAGTGGGAGTGGATCTATAAGTAACATGACAAAGCAGACCCGCAGGGCCTACGCCCTCTCACCACCATTTTACTAATTTCTATACAGATCCAATAATTGGTTATACTCACTGCTTTTAGGTTTTAAATTGTTAAGATTAGTCCTTATGGAAGTAGTATCAATTGATGACCGACCCTCCCTTCCCACGAGCTGTCCAGCCCGGTTAAAATGTCTACATAATAACTTATTGTATATACTATATGTCTATATATGTTATACAAAATATACAGAATGTCAAAAACATGTCCTTATATAATGCAAATTTATATTTTATTTCACATTAATACACATATATTTAACTGAATTGTTTCAGTTGTATTTTAATACAAAATTTTTGCCCAATGTAGTGATATAGCAAAGTACAATTCAAATACATCCAAGTGAAAAACCCACTGTTATGTGATGTTTTCTACACTCGTAGATCTATAATCAAAGGTTCGAATTAAAATACTATATAGTTATTTTATATATATTTATATATGACTACCCCCCAATTACACGGATTAAGTAATAATTGGGAATTTTCATAATTTCTTTTGTACTGAGTACAATTACCACAAATACGAAAACAATTCTTAGGCTCATTGTTTCTATTTAGGAGGTCTACAGAAATATTTCAGGTGACTAAGCTCTTCCAATTCCCCTCCTCTCCTAGTTGCGCCTATGCCCGCATGAGTTCTGTAACTTTTTTTTGAAACGTATGTCAATACGTTACTATTTTTTGCACGTTATTGCAAGTCTCTTTTTAAAATCTACAATCCCGAAACCCAATTCCATAAAACGAAGTAAAATTTAAGTCAACACCACGTTGCTCGCTTAAGTGGTTGGCTAGAACTTCAAATCGATGTCAGGTGGAAGCTAATGATTAGCAATAGTATTTGCAAGTCACTTTACTTTTTTCCTTTTAAATGTTAACGGAAATGGAATATTTATAATCGATGGGTTGTTATACATCATCCGAAAACATCGGCGGGCCAAATCATCATAATATATTGCATTTCATATTACTACGTATATGCACCAAAAAGGATGAACAACGATATAATATATTATAATACATTATAAGCGTTCAATAAATATCACGTTTGTTTCTATCGCGCTTTCCAACGGATACGGAAAAATGAAATGTACGCACGTTAGACGCCGTGTTACTCCACGTACAAACGCAGACGTTTATTACGCATTTATGCATTATACCTTCATAAGAAAAAACAACGTATGATCCGCATTTAATATACACGAAAAACGGTGTTTTTCATCGCTTATTATAGAGGCAGATACCTAGAGTATAATATAGCTTAAAACGTTGTGTGCACATGAGAGGACTTCCCACGCGCGTCATATTGAAGCTTCCGCCTGGGAATCGGATTACACGCGAGGTCTGCAGGATGCCGGGAGACGGGAACCAAAATGCAGTCCAGCGAGAGCCCTCCGCGGACGGGGTTATGTGATCGCGACGAGTTTAAAATAATCCATAATAAATAACATCATGGTTTACGCGGTAAAATCACAGCTATGTATGTTTTAACGTGAACGACATTTTAACACCCACACGAAGGTACGTTACTCTGGAGCACTGACGTAACGAATGACTCAATAAAGTAGACTATCTTAAAGCGATAAGAATAAGTACATATATTCCAAATAGTTATAAAAATATAAAAAATATTCAAAAAATGTATCGCATATTTGCTCTGTATTATTTTTGTTGTACTAGCAATATTCCAATTATCTACATTTTCTGGGTTCTCTTTCGATATTGATCCTACTCCCGTAGTATGCCAAGACGCGATTTAGTATTATTAAAATATCATCTAGTTAGACAAATTTATTTCGATTAATTAAACCATTAAAAGAATATATACAATATTATATAAGAACTAAGAAGTATAACGTACTACGCGGCGTGCTAAAATAAAATAAGGAAAAGAGAAAAATGATACCGGTTGAATCATATATACTTGATGGTCTTGATGAAAGAAAGTTCTGATATGATGGAGCGGACTTAAGAGCTATTGAGTATAATTATGATATTATACAACAGGGAAATATTTTAATTAGTAAGTAATTATCACATTATAATTATATTATGATGAAAATCGTTAGGCGCCTGCGGAGTAAAATAAAACAACTAAAAACAAAAAAAAAAAAAAAATGGTTACAATGATCGAAACTCGGTGATGCCTATAAGAATTGAATGGATATGAATTTCGTTATAATAGTTCAATGATCATATCGTACAAGGGAACACGGGCCGGGCGCGTGCGCTCTCTCTCTCTCTCTGTATTATAATATTATTATTATACTATTAATGTAAACTGTACGAACATGATTGACGTGACAATAGAAAACTGCCAACGCTGTGCAACAGCTGCAAGCCACGTTATTATTATTTATATTATTGTGTTCAGCTTAATGAGGAACGAAATAACACGACCGATTTGCCGTTACTTCGGCGTGTACATATTATAGCGCACCTAATATGTGTGTTATTACTCATTAACGGTTATAGATGATTCGCGCGGCTGTTGGCGAGCGAGTCCGGAAGTTGTGTGATAATATTTCGTACAGCCATATCCGGCTTATTCATTACATAGGGGCAAATTACGAATTGTGTATTAAGTATATTAAGTGCCTGTAAAGATCTGCTCAAGGTTATATGCATTATAGTATTTACCAGGGAAAAATATAATAATAATATTTGCGCAAATGATTGCTCTGAATAACTCGACAAACTTCATGATCGAGAATCATAGTGTTAGAAAATATAATATAGAAAATAGTGTTTGAGATTTGGAAGGGGTGGGGGGAGCTAAAGCTCCGGTTTATATTGGAGCCATAATGTACCTTATATCCCATTTGCGTTTATGTCGGAACAAATATATATCTCCGTCAACATCGCAGAAATACCATCCTTTAATGCCGATATTGCGTTCGCGGATCCGTATCGTTTCGCCAATTTAACTACGTTCTTTTGCATTACGAAAAATCATGTCATTTAATTACTCCTATAATATTATAGTAATAAGCGCACACCTCTTGATGGATCTGGAAGTGAATCGTGCACATAATAAATAGTGATTTATAGGTTACAGGATGAACCGAGTAGGTAGTCGAAAATCGATCTGATTGGTCACTGATGATACTACATTGCAGGGGTGATCAACATGAATATGTTTGCAAGTCACATGGATAAACACAATTATGTCAAGAGCCAAAATATTTATATTTTAGTTTTTCTCTCCAATTTGTTCTAAATAATAGAGTTTCTATAACATTACCTTAGTAATAGATAGCTTTTAGCCGTTAAACATACCAAATCACGTAATACTCTTAGTTCGGTACATTTTGTTTTGGTTGTATACCAAAACAGTTTAAATTCATAATAATAATAAGTAAATATTAGTTTTTGTTATATTTTTATATTATATTAATCACAAAAAGTATGTACCTATCGGAATAACCGAGGGACTACTGCAGCGGCTGACGTACAGAGGACAATGGCTTAATGCGCTATGATATATTGCACGACTGTATGAATACCAAAAAATTTTTTTTACACAACATTAAATGACATTGAAATAATCAATAACATCAGATGATCATAATGGTACATTTCTTCTGGCGAAGGTTTTTAGTCCGTGGCTATTGGTCCTTTTCGCATGAAATCTGCAATATTCTAAACATTAAGCTGACTTTACACGAATCTAAGACTCGATTACCGAAGGATACATAAAATACAAATAACATTTAAAAACCGATAGCTTTAATCCCAGCAATATTTTATCGTGGAAACACTTTTACCATGAAATACATTATATTCGTATGAGTGTTTTTTGCTAAAGAATTTTTTCAAATATTCTAATTGTATAGCGAGCGTCTCTGCAATTCCAGGAATATATCTTTGATTGACACCTGTAAGACCGTTACTGATATCCTTACCAATACTTGCATTTATTTATATACACAAAATTCAAGAGCTAATCTATGAGTTTTGCACTACAAATCCACGTCGTAATAAAAAAAAAAAAAAACCATTTTTTATAAATTTATTTTATTCAAATTCATGCCGTTTTTCCAAACAATAAACAAACGCTAACGTGAACATTATCAAATGTTATTGCGTATTCTATATGATATAATATTGTGTTGTGGAGTATACGTTCGTTTTATTAATCATCACGTCGCGGCCGTCGCCTGTATGATGATGTCCTGTGAAAAAAATTAACGCGATAATATCGGAAGTAATGTTGAAAAATAAAATGATAATACACGTCCGTCCGCTATAAACATTATAATAATATTATTACATGCATTTGTCGACGCTATTTTTAGAACGTTACGGACGACGCGGATAATATCACGTTCGCGATAAACGCACGTAAATCCTTTCCGAGAGAACCGCGGCTAGCCGGTGTGAGTTTACCAGTTTCAAAAACTCACGGGACGATCGTTCATCGGATTTGCATTCGCCACAACGACGATGAGTGTACAAACACACACGCTATATAAATTGTATAATTATTATTACATAATAACTATAAGTACACACTACACAGACGTGGTGAACGGAAACATTTAATATCCTATGGTGTAATGCTGCACCACTCGTTGCATCCTCTATTTTCTCGTTCGAAATAAATTTGCGACTTTAGTACACGCAGTAATGCCTCCATAATGCATTCAAACGGTTTAATTTGCATTAATTTGCTAAAACGGAGTGCGTGCGCGCGTACGTCTCGGTTGCAATAATTATATGACATGCATAATATACTGCGCTACTATGCATTCATCATCTAACTTTGGTTTTTATTTATTTATCATTAACCTAACCGTATTACATTATATATATATATATATATTTATGTTTTATATGATACGTATTACGCGCACAATGTTTAAATATAACGTGTATGTACGTACTACGTACTACAGACACGACGACGCGGTCACGCATATATCGTATCAATGAAACTCGAACGAAAGGAGTCGTATATAATTATATATCCGATATAATAAATACGAAGGCCACCGCTTCGTATTCGCCGGAAACGATAATTCAAACGATTCAAACGTCTTGCCATTACACTGTGTCATACACGTTACACGACGTAGTGGTATGTACTACATAGTAGTTGGTACTCAAAGTGTGTGTGTGTGTGTGTGTGTGTGTGTGTGTGTACGTTTGCACGTGGTACCGAGAAGTTTGTGGTGAAACATCGTTTTTACGCCAACTTTTGGTTTAAAAACACAATTTTATTGCTAAACCGAAAATACAATACAATATTACTATAATTTGAATTTGAAACTCCGATTCGAAAATAATCTACAGGTCCGTTATATAGATAGGTCGAAAAAAATAATGCTCGCCAGGACAGCGCTAAATACCGGTTCAGGTTCAGATTGTGCAGTTGACGACAATAATATCAAATACAATAGAAAAACGATATCACCTTGTAAAACACAATTATTATAGTAGTTGACATGTATAATTATTATTAACGTATGACGTGACCGGATGTTTGAAAATAGGTTTATACTTTTATCGCTGTAATTTTTCTTGAAACATGTATAACTGATAATTTATTTAGATTCTGAATGGAGTTTTCCTTATATAGCAACTTATCTGAAAGGAAAGTGAATGTAGATGGTACTTGGGTAAGTCAAAAATCAAAACCATAAAAAAGTTACAGAATAACGATAATTTTTTACACAAAACCACATTTTGAGGAAAAACATTTTTTAAAATTCTCCAATTCAAAAACTGAAAAATTCAATAAAATATTACACAGAAGTTATTCTTATTGTCATTTCAAAATTTTTCAAATCGATGGGCACAATTTTTATAAGAGTTTGAACAGCGAATATTGACATAATATTACAATTTAATTATAACATATCATACTATAATATATACCTATTCTAGACTAACAAATAGTCTCCGTTCAGAATCGTTTTTCATATGCAATGGCAACTAGTATTGTGTTCAGAGTTATCAAATCGATTTTAATGATCTATCTTATGAACAAGGTGTACTACACCCCGTTCTGTGTAGCAGAATGAGGCCCATCTAGTTCTTTTTTTTTCAGAACGAGTTTGAATAGTTTAATTTTGAATAAAAATTTAAAATAAAGATTACTAGAGATAAAAATATTATCTCTAGTAATTAAATTAATATGCTAGATGTTTTGTTGAACATTAACATAATAAATTGTTTTTCGACCGTTTATGCGTGCATTATTATCTGGGCTTGGAACAAGCTCGCGGAGAGAGTTTTGTTCGTCTTATCATTTCAATACATCAAACAAATCGATTTATAATTCGTCGGAGCGTATTGTATCTGGGAAACGAAGTTAATCAGCAGTTGTTCTAAGAAACGTTGAAATCAGCGAAAAATTATTCACCGTAGATACATTCACACTAGAAAACGCTTGGAGCACGGAATGTCGCAAGGCTTTAACGGGTCGCACGTGGTCGCGTACTGTCGGTTCCTGCAGTTACTGTCGGTTACTACATAATAGTAAATCATAAATTTTTGGCAAAGAAAAAATTCTTTTTCATTCCCTACTCGGTCACCCTACCTGCTCTGCTACTATATAGTCCAACCTCGACCCTCGATGTAGACTATTTTCTACGTTCAAGATCGAAATCGGTGGTTAAAGAACGACGGATGTGCACGGCCGAGACGATATGACGGTTGTACACTATGCCTGTGTGCCTATACTTATTACATGATATTATTGTACGCAATTTCTATGCCGTGAATAAACGAATCGGAAAAGGACTGACATTGTCGGAACCACACGCGTGCATCATCGTCTCCAGGGAGTCCGTGTAACATGACGTGCAAGCATATCGAATGGAAACAATAAATAAGATTTCTAAGATGATAGGTGCAAACTAAACGTTTGTACTAGACTTCTGCTGACCAATAAAGTATCGTGTGATCAAGAAAATTGAATATCGGAACACGTTTTTTTTTTTTTTTTCGAACGTAATTCAATTAAAATATTTGAGTCATATTTTTTAACAAAGTTTACTGAGAACAATGATAATTATTATATTATCTCTTCCACGGTATGGTGGCAATGCAAAGCGAGGGTGCATGTTTGAAAGCCGGCCGGACCATGCAGCTCATTTTCTAAGGGTACCCGAAACGGAATTTTTGAAAAAAAAAAATAAAAGAAAACTCGAAAATCTTCTCGAAATGATTAACCGCAAACCGCAAGCTGGTGCCTTTTGTACTTGCACGATACGTTTTGTATTAGTATAGTTTACAATAAGAATGATTGGAAAAATCACGATTAGAATATTATGTACATTACCGGACGAGAAACTAAATAGGTATATAGTATTTTATCCGTTGATAAACTGGGAAATCGGAAAATTATTTTTGAAAAATATCGAAATATTTCCAACATATTTTGATTTATGACCACAGTTGAGATACCACTGGGCCGAGTGGAGGGGGGGAGAAGGCGCAATATAGTTTGAACGTGCAATTACTCGCAGTACAAACGTCGGATAATGCAATAGAATTTTCCTTGGCCATAATATTATTACACAGAACCTTACGATATTATTGCACAATTCTGATGGAAATTTGCCGGAATAGAATATGAGATTATTATATTTTAGTGTTTTTCGCGTGATCGTTACAAGACACTTCCACGTGCACACTATACTTACACATTTTATAATATTATGCAATTATTTACTAACCTCGTGTGTGTATGTATGTGTGGAACACCAGTAAAAACAGTAGCAGCAACAACAGCAGCAACGATGACGGGATCTCGTTATAAATGTTCTGTTCTATACGGCAACAATATGATGTATATTATACTTTTATTGTCCGTCGCGCGGTCGGTTCGGGGGTTTTTTTTTTTCTTTTATCGAATAATATCGTGACCCGCTGTCGGTATCGTAGCGGTGACGATAATTATTATGTAGCACGCACTCGGTACGCGTCGCCGGTCGAAATGGACGACTACGGATGCTGGGCCGCTACTGCCCGAGTAAATATCCGTTGGCGCCCGGCGTTTAAAAATACACCCTGTGTGTCACGTGTCCCTACTACCTACGTACATTGCGGGCCGGCGACGACGATAAACCGTCGCATCCTGTATACTCAACGCACATGCTTCCCTGTACACGTCATATTCGTGTACAAGGTGAGTCGATAAAATGTGCTCGAATCGGGGTAAAAAAATATTCACACAAGGACCGCGGTTCACTTTATAGTATTTTATTGTAATTGTCGAGCTATAATTGTATATTATGCAGAAAACTCTTTAAAATAAACACCTGAAGTAAAAACAAATGAAAACGTAAAACTGTATGCACTCCAAAACTATTACGGTTACGGTTCGGTTTTTGAAAAGAAGTAATCAGTCGGTTTGTACGCATTCCCGGTTCATCGCACGGGTCATAAAATGTTTAAAAGTAGTGTAATTATATTTACATCGGATCGGACCGTGGCAGTGAGCAAATCATACCAACGGCCTATGTATCTGAAATAAAATAAGCGATTGATGATTGCAGGAGTTCGGTTCACCGCTACTGAACAACACGAGGATTCATATTGTTGTCGCGGCCGTACGATAAATGATATTCGAAAAATAATGGTCAGCGACAACCGGAGACGTGTTTCGATGCACCGTGTAACATTATCGCACAACCGTCAGTTATACCATCTCGTCACAGAATCTAGACACACGGACTGTAAAATTATATAAATTTCATCCGTTATACCGTTTTCGAATAATTGAATACGAACAACACACGTAGCGTTCACGCAACTCCGAGCTTATTCCAAAAAAATTCTGGGATGTAGCCCAAATAATAGTGCACATAAACGGTTGAAAAACAATCATGTTTTTCAATTAATTTTAAAAATTATTTGTATGCAAGGATTTTCAATTTTTTAGTTACAATAATTATAACTTATATTGAACCTTGTTTTAACAAGTTTATCGTTTTTATAGTTAGAGCATTTTAAAATAATATGTTTTGTCAATACGTGGTTTTGCGTAAAATTTCTCGTTTTTTCGTAATTTTTTTATGGTTTTTTTTTCGATGCTTTTTGAAAAGTATTGGAAAAGTTTGATTTTGACTTGCTCAAGTAGCATTGAACTTCACTTTCCTCTCATAAAAAGTGCTGTTTAAGAAAATCGAAGCATTTTTACTACTCTAAAACGGGATAACCGGCGATAACGTATATTTAGGAATTTTTTTTTATTCAAAATGAACGTTTGCATCGTTGGTCGTAAATGATATGATGGCAAACAGTTTAACAAAAAAAAAATAACGTCTCTTCCCCCCTCTCCCGGAAATATGAAAATATCGTTTTTAATATCACGCAGGAATGCAGTATAAATGTGTGGACTGCGCGAGACGCGTGACGATACAGTAGACGTAATAAGGATGTACGCGCAGTATCCACTCGCAGTATGATGGTGGCGGTGGCGACGTCGTCGGTTGTATGAGGAAGTCGAGGAAAACTAATTAAACATTTCCAAATGTAGTAAAAACCTAAAAATACACGTACACACATGTATATATATATATATATATAGAGTCATGGTTCACTACGTATAATAATAATTTACATGTATCGATTCATCGTATGCATATATTAATTTTATTGTAAAACACAAAAACATGTACAAACATTTCTAGGAAAACTATAATATTAATATTTTAATTTATCAATGCAACCAAACGTCGTATCTCGATATAAGGACCGGCAGTAGCTACTATAATGTATTAATTGTATTATACTATAATCTAAATTATTGTAATATTATTCTCTAATAGAGTTGAGTTTCACAAGTAAAAAAAAAAAAATTAATAAATAAATAAATTGCTTTCGATGTACACATAATTACGGGATTACAAACAATACTCGTTTGGCGAACCTGATGGACGACAGTATCCATATAAATATGTAGACGAGTTAAGTGCGGAAAATAAAATAAAAAACGCATTTCTATATTTCCACGCTACACGTGCAGCGATTCCGTGCAGATCACTTGATAAGATATGCGTCCACCGAATTAAATTTGATTTAATCGACTTCGATTTCTCAAAATATAATGGCGTGTGGTATGGTGAGCAGAGTAATGAAAAAAATTTTACTACGACTGAATATTCGGCTCGGATAATAATAGTTTGGAATCGAATGAAATCGTGTAAGCCGTCGAGTTCAACTAAAATCGTCGACTGCAGGAGTACAAAGAATCAGGTGGAAGAAAAAGGGGGAAACGTAAAGGTAATTGAAAAACGGAAAGATTAAAATTTAGTCTTTTAGTCACAGCGTGTATAAACAAAACATTTTGTACTTACTAGAATAACACGGTGCACACAAGGTGGGGGCGACGGTGATGGAGGGGGAGAGGAGAACTCGATTAAATCCATTCGTTGGGTGCGTACGGCTCAAAAAGTGACTGCACTTGTATCTTATTTTCGCGTGGAATTCAATCGCTATACCCCGCGGTCGTAACTCTCCCGAGATGAGGGCGAAAAATAAGAAACAAAAAATACCAACCGATAAATTACACAGCCTCAGATATTACTTATCGAAGAGCTATCGGTATAAAATATGCATTCCGTGACTGTTTTTTTTTTTTTAACATTTTTTTCTGTTTTACTTTAAATATTCAGCTTAAGACGACAATTTATATACACATAACACGAAATATATCTTATAATTTTAATCATAGTTAAAATTAGATAAACGCAAGTAAGACGTATATGTACACAAACAAAATTATAAATAATATTTGCTCTTACATAAATGTGTTTACTTAAAAATATTATATTATAATTGATAATGTAAGTACGAATGTGTACAGAGCGGTCATAAAAAAAAATAACACCTCAGCAATGGTTGACGGTCGTTTGACACTGTTATTACATTATTCTGACGTTAATAAATCGAAATGAATCTCAATTATGTGGGAAAATAATTGATCACACAGATAATATTATGATATGATAACCGATTTGGGATTTATCAAACGAACCCGGTACATACGAGTCTCCGAGAATGCATTTCGATTCATTGCCGAGGTGTTTCGTTTTTTATTTTTTTTCATTCGTTTATTTTTATTTCTGTTAAACACAATATTACAATCGTACTGCAAAATAGGTTACACGCAAAGAGGAAGTTCGTCGACGAAAAGCTTATCGTAGTTAATAATATTATTACATCAAAACATTCAAAACATCATGCCGTAGTAGTAAGTATACGTATTATTTATTACAACGAAACATTATGATAATATTACGGACAATATTATTTGCGGAAAACATAAACAACAGCTCTACATTACAGTATAAAGATAAAACCGCGTCGGAAATATTCGCGCCGAAACAACCCGATATCGAATGGCGGCGTTCATTCCGTTCATGGTAAAGCCTTCAGTTTTGCACAAATCGTCCCGAGAAATATCATAACATAATAATTATAATTTTTATTATTATTATTATCATCATCATCATCATAATTAGAATAATAATCAAATATTTTACAACATGGACTTGGACACGTTTCGTCGCGTATGTTCAAACTCCGGGAGTGATCCTCGGGGTCTCATCAAACGAACCCTGGAAAACAAAAAAAAAAACCATGCACATTACACAAACATAATAATAATAATGCGAACAGTCACGGTATTAATTACAATAGTAATAAATGATAATATGCACTCGATTTATGCGTGTGAATCAAACGCTATACTGATAAACGCGTTTGTCGTCTATAATGCAATAAAATAATATTATGATAATATGTTAATATTATACCGTGCGCATTGTTAAGACTAAAACGGTGAGAGCGAAATCCTTTTATTCTTTGATTCTCTGGAATCAAAAACCGTTTTTGTATACTCACGGTATACCTTTATATTATGCGTATAATATTATGATGATTATTCATTTTTTTGTTCATATAATATCTATCGTATGTATCGGTCATCACTATTAATGTTGTTAACGATCGCGTTTATACGTATTCCGAGTGTTTTAATTTTTTTTTTGTTTATTATTGTATAAACGTATAATATTGTTTGCATTTCGCGGCGATAGTTACTAATCGATCGTAGGTGCTCGTGAATCGAAAAGAAACTACGTGCGACCGCAACATGATGTACCTAACAAGATTTCCTTATTCGTCCTTTTCCGTCCGTCGAAACGCGTGTTCAAAAACATTATTAACAACAATAATATATTACGTCCATGAAGTTGGCCCATCGACTATGGAAAATCAATTTCAATTTCACGCCAATAGTTTGCGAGTAATTTGCAAGAATTTTCTAGTCCATTCCCAGAATTTGCTAGTCATTACTTCCCCTAAAATTCCAGGTAGCCTATCCACCAAACTCAAATATCTCAAAAATGGTACCAAACGCTTCGTCTCGGTTTGCTAGAATTTGCTAGTCAACCAAAGTTGAGATATGAGCTTTCAAAGTTCTGAAGTTGGCCCACCCAAGTTGAGCTATAACTTTAAAAATGGTACCAAAAGCTTCGTCTCGATTTGCTTAGTCGATGTGCCAACTTCATGGACGTTAATGTATTGCTATGGCGTTTTTATTTGTTTTTCGACCGTGATTCGTATCGTAGTCGGAAACGTGTCACAGAGGCGACGTATAATATTATTACAATAGAATATTATATTGATGTGACGCGTTTTAAAGGGATTTCTGGTTTTAAACACGCATCAGTCGCGGGTTTGTTTACGATCCGTATAACGTGATATTTATTATCATTATTATATTACCATCGTTTGGATATAAACATGAAAATTCTAATTATAATATGCACAACTATATAATGACGACGACCACGATCGCGATGCGGTTCGCTTGCCAACATTTCGGTCGTGCAGCTCTGCGCATTTCGACAATACCGCGATCGTCGACTGGCCGTCCGTTTACCAGACAATATAAAATATATTATTTTACGGCCGCCACACAGCAGCTACTGGCAGTTTTCCGAACTGCCGCCACTGCCACAAGAGCACCGAATGTATATTATTGCCTCCGCGGTATTATTATGATAATATACGTGTATGTAGAACCGCGTGAACAACCGAAAACAGCGTTAAAACAATAATGTAATTATTCTACGTAGTCGTTCATCGCATCTCGTCCACGTAGGTTTTTATCATATTAATATGTAAATGCAAAAACATCGTTTTGAATATTATAATATATATATATATATGTGATTTCGATGTTCGGAGTGCGATTTCATCACGAACTATATAACGTGCCAGCACCGGAAGGACAACAATAATATTATCTTTTGTCTCGAAAACGAACGTATTGGGGTCCGCATCAAAAACGATCGTAATGTTGTTGTAATTCCATTGCGAGAAAGAATATTGTGCATTAACGAACACGCGTAGTCCGTGCAAAAGAACAACGAGTCCCCGCGCATCGTATAACATGATACCGGATAAATGCCCGTTTATTTTTGCTAAGTGTAATTCGCTTTATTTACGAGATGGCTTTTGAAATGAAACGCTGCGAGATCGAAAACAAAGTCGTTCGCATAATGTTGCACTGGAAACGACTAAGAAAACATATATTATGATAGAGTACGTCTTGTTTTAAACGTAATAATGTATAGCTATACGAGAAGCACGGCGATTAAACTGCTCGAATAGTATCGCGTTAATGAATGTGATATTGTTTGTATCAACGTTTCTATAATAACAATTTTAAATGGAATACAGATGCATGCGTTTACTCATTTCGTGTCCCGAGCACAACGTGTAGAATAAAACGCTAACAGAACGAGAGCCAAGACGTGGATCAGGAATTACACGGAAAAACACGTTTCGTGCAATATATGATAATGTGCAACCTAACCTATATTAAGTCACTTTGTTGTATTTCGAATCAAAAATATTAATTCACCTCTAGCAAAGTTACATAGCTTTGTAACGTATGAACCCTTTCCAGTCCTTGTTCGCTTAGGTCGAATTTTCGGTAAAACAAATGTTTATTTATTATTGCAATTTTTCCCATCATTGTAACCACGTTATCGAGATTTCTATTAATATAATACCGAGTCAAAAATATGTTTAAAGCCGTGTTCACACTACGCCGTGTCGTGTACTACTTTTGAATTATCATTTTATTTTCTTATTTTATTTTATTGATATAAACGCCGTATGGCTCAAGTACAGTGTAACAGTTAACAAGTAAAGATATTACAATAGATGTAACGATGTAACAATTTAAGATACAAACATAGGAACCATTGAACAATCATTGAAACATTCTACCATTGCGGTTATGGTATTCATCGATATTAATATTACAATTAGTAACCAGTTATACTAACCACATGTCCAAAAGTTGACTGAAGCCAACTTTGCGGTAACGTAGCGTGATGAATTTCATTATTACCGTACACGGTATACCTTAATGTTACCACGTGGTCCAGTAAAACGTAGAAAATTGTTTTACTCGACACGGCGGCGCGCGTACAGTGTGAACTCGGCTTTATTTTATACTGTCGGTTTTAATCTTATAGTTCCACGCATAACAAACCGTATTTATTGCGTACACATTTTCGTGGTTTATCGCTAATCGGGCATGCTGTTGTCTTAAATTGAAAAAAAAAAACCGTATAAAAACAACTCATGTTGATGAAACGTATTTTGAAGCTTAAGCGCAGGAATAATCTGGGTTTTTGTTAAAATATAGACGATAATAATAATAATAATAATTATTAATTATTATCAAAACAATAATATGTTCATACGCAATAATACCCTGTGTCGGACCTCAACTACCAAAACGTACCTGTATTGCCTATACAAAACGCCTTGCAACAAGAAACTCTTTTTGGCCGTCTGCAGTAAGTTCATTCGAACCGTGGCGGGTTATTATACTACGTATTTGTTATTATTAAATATACTATTGTTATTATTATATTTTTGTTTACTATTTGTTTATATTTTTCCTTCTTTTCGGTATAAGAATAGGATACGAGAAATGATTAATTTCGAACGTCTTTATACTGGTTTCCGTTTTACGTACTTAATATGAATGGTAATTAATATTAATATTTACATTATATTCTCATTACCAAGCGATCATTATTATGATAAACACGCAATGCTGGACAAAAATACTACGGCAATAGCAGCATTATTACTATGGCTAGAAATGACAATGACAATACCCGAAGCCGGTAGTCATGGTGAATTAATGTTTTTGAGTATATTTTAATCTCAAAAAAAAAAAAAATAAACAAAAACGTCACACTCATCCGATGTGTACGGGTAAATAACAAGCATAATGGTATAGAAATAATTATTATATATGCTGTTGCATCTGTTTTATGATCATTAGAAATATGTTGGGTTACATGAGAAAGCAGTTAAAATATCTGATTCCTCGACAGTTTACACATCAAAATGGACGGATAACCATTTGAAACTAGCTATTTAAGTAAACAATAGTACACATACAATTATCAACGAATGGTATTTGTTGTCCCTTGTCAGAAATAGTATTACACATTTGCAACATAATGTATGTTCCAGTATTGTTTCGTAAAAATGAGAAAACCAACGAACAAAGATACCTATACTAGATTCTCGTGATGGACGTGAAAACGTTCATAAAAATATTATGTGTTTAAATAAAGCTCTAATAATTTTAAATCGTGGTCATGTCTTTTGTGAAGTGATAGTAGTACCATATAGGACAATTTGCATTATCTCAAGTTGTGCCTATTTTTATTTCTGTACATTACGTAAATAATAATATAGGGTGAAGTGATCGGTGCAAATATACGACAGCGCCTAAGTTATTTTACTATTGAGTCTTCTATTGTGTATTCTATTATTGTACACAATAAGGATTCCGAAGAACATCTCACCATATTTATTATTACTCTTCGGTTAAAATTCAGACTGCGATGGGAATACACACCGAATCAAACGCACACCGTGGATGCGAAAATAATGTTTTCTACACATCTGAATTATAAAAGTTTTTTTTTTTTTGATTTAATTTAATTTTTATTAAATTGAATATAGAAATTATGTCACGCAAAATCTGTTTTATGCTGGAACAATTTTTTTTCCAAAACCTCTTGTGGTTCGTTATATGGTTTAAATTAAATTATATAAACTCGATTAATTTTAAAATATTGCGAATGTATTTTAGTTTTCTGTGAAATATAGCAATCCATGAACTCGCGACTACAATGGAATGACGTTTCATTGAAATTAACTTTAATATCACATATTTTATATGTATATATACTACAGTAGTAGAAATTAATTGTTGTAATTGCATTTATAAGAAAAAATAAAATACAAATAAACCCGACGTATGAGGTATATACTATATATGTATAGAAGAAGAAAAATATATATATAATTAGAAAATATTAAAAACCGTCACAGTAAACATTGAAATATTGAATGGAAACCTTGTAGGAAGAAAAAAAAAGGAAGAAATCTCAGTAATGATGATTTGCGAAAGCGCGTCACGAAAAACTTAGTAACTTGTAAATCTTAGATATCTTAGACATAGGACCGGCACTATCACGTGAAAATGTGAGTTGATTGATTTCCATTTTTTTTTAATTGTTGAAATAATTCATAAAATAATAATATAAACATGATTGTCGTTTTCCCTAGGTTTTCCTACCGATGGAAAACGCGATCAGTGTTGAATCGAGTCCGCACACCCAACACCTATATAATGTGATGATAGAATCGAACGATATCATTATATTCGTCTGAATTTTATCCCGCCCGAACCGAGTATAATTTATTGGTCTTGAAACGACCAATTTTTTTCGTTACGTTGTAATAGTCAACCACAGCGATATTTTACACCCATTTGTTATTTACGTATATAAAATATATATATACTTAGTTGCAGTGATCCAAAAATTGTATGTTAATTGAACGTTTTATTTTATTTTTCTGTCTAGTCGGTACTTCTAGTCGCATTGAAATTTCTAAAAAGTTTTTGAAAACAATAACACATTAACTATAAATTACCGACAGGAAACGGTTTTATTTACGACATGCGCACCCATTTTCATCGATCAAGGTTCCTTTATTGTTATAAATTATAATTTATGGCAAACACGAGCAAGACCCCAGAAACTCGCAATAATTCTACTTCTTTTCTAGGATAAAACATAGAATATTATTGAACATTCAATTTCAAGAAATTTGCGATTGCAGATTTGGAGATGTGAAAATTTTAAAAAATTGTTGAGTATGAATATCATGTATTACGTATAGCCAATTACAGTGTATAGTTGGTCAACTTTATAAATCATATTTCTGAATAAAAATGCTTTACTTTTAGATACAATACAGTGTTTTGAGGATATTTTCATAAAAACTTGTATCAAAATTTTTTTCTTTTTTAATCGAGATCAGTAGTAAATTATAAATGATAAATAGGAAACATTTCAATGGCTTATTCTTTTGTCGAATTCCGGTGTCAAAAGATCTATTCCTTTATCTACTATAATTACACATATCATAATAATATGTCTCATTAAAATATCGATTTCTCTATAATCACTTAAAGCCATATTCACCATCCGGATTTCCATCTATTAAACACTATTTGGAATAGCCTATATGAGTTTTATAACACTATAACATTATTATTATTATTATTATTAGCGATTGGATTATTTCATATTATATCATTTATTATAATATGTTTCACGTAAATCGATGGTTGTCCATCGTTAGTGACAAAAATCTGAGTTTTGCGTCCTTTATTGTTTCAGTACACGACTATAAAATGTGTTATCGACAAATCTTACACCAACAGAATCGTAAAATTATCTTTCGGCTATAAGGTGGTAAAACCTACCCGGACTGTTTACATCCTCCAGCAACTAATTACCGACCTTCTGAAACGTACGTACGTGGACCTTAAAACCCACAAGTACCCGTAGCGGCTGTAGCAATCATTCAATCAGCCCACCCGTGTCGTAGTCCAATGGATCATATATTTAGCGATAGTCGCTTAAGTAAATTTGTTTCATCCTCCCCTACAGCGGAAACACAATGGTAAGGGAACTTTGTCGTAAAAATTCTTGTTCAAACTCTATTTAACGTAACGTTGATTCTCAATGCAACCAAATTGTCTATATTGTGTATGGTAAATATTGTAAAGTTAAATTTAACTTTTATGTAACTGCTGTCTACATTTTAACTCTAACGTTACTCCGAGGCCCGGGCCATAGTATTAGCATGCTATATTATGTATTCTAACACGAGATTCACCGCATTCATTGTTAATAATTTAAATAAAAAGGATCGTATATTTCTTGGTAATGTTTTATTCAATTGAAGACCATGCGGATAAACCCTATCAAATAAACTGTTGTATGTATACTGTTAAAATGCGTATTAGGTAGTAAAGGTCGGTAACTGGTGAACAAATGGACCATCAACATAATATAACCATACATTAATCTTTTAAGTAATTTTTAAACCAATTAAAAAAAAAAAAAAAAACTGGACAATTTATTCAATTTATCTAACTATCCGATCACGGTTGTCTCATAAATAATTTTTTAATTTTTGTTAAAATGTCTTGGTAATATCTAACACACATATTGTAATTAATATAATAATAAAATATTAAGTCTGATTTAGTTTTAATCTTTCGGCTACTATACTTGCGTTCGTCGACCCCGGGCACAGAGTATATAGAGTACATATTAGTTAAGCAATAATTATTGCTAGGATCGGATATAAATTCTTTAAAAACAAAAAAAGTGCCCTAAAAAAATATATGATTTAATGCACTCAATGAAATGCTCTAAAAATTAATTTTATGATATTGAAAAAATTTGTTTTTTTATTATTTCAATTTTTATTTTGTACAATCCGAAATTATGATTTAGATTAATAGCTCATCTTTACCTAGTATTGGTATTGTATTATGTTGTAACTTGTATATATGTACATAAATTACTATATTATAGCCGGAGTCACATTTATCTCATCAATAAAAATATTACAAATAATATATAGAAGTACGACGAGGCAAAAAAAAACTATTTAATTTTTTTTCTTTTAGGATTAATTTTAACTAAAATGTTATCAAATTTTATCTAAACTTACTAAAAAATGACTTAAAAACATAAATGTGCACTAGAAAGTGTCAAAACGCTCTCAAAAGTAAAACAACCTTAGAAATGCAGAAAAATGCAAAATAAAAATTATATTTTGTAATTCCTTGACGCGTGAAATTAATTTTATGCTCGAGATTGGAAAGCAACGTTTATAGGGACATTCAGAAAAAAAAAATGCAACTTGCATTCAAATCCGTTCACTAGTTATAATACTTATTAGCATATCGTGTAGAGAATCGGCTTTTCGAAGTAAACGAGCTATCGTAATATCGCATCCACGTCAAAGACGACTAAAACTGCACCGCCGCCGCCGCTGGCCGTCGCTCTTTAGTCTCGACCAGTTCCAAAATCGGCATGAGCGTAGTTTTGGTCGTTTTCCCGAATTCGCTTTGTCGTATGGCGAACCGTCAACGGAATCAGTATTTTGTCAGGGTCGCGACCATAGCCCATAGGTATACGTGCGTCTCAACACGAATTCCAACTTATACGTTTCACTTGCGCACCGGTGCCCGTATGCCGTGTATTATAATACGCGATTTATGTGCATCGGGGGGGTGGGTGGGGGGGGGGGGTCAATATTTACCAATAATATTATACACCAGCTGTGTACGGCGGCGGCGAGACCGGACGTGGCCGGGAAAATGGCGGCAACGCACCGCCGCCGTCTGACCGGGAGGAGATTTATCGCGGTAACTGGGTATAGTGGATGCGCGCGTGGGCCGCGTGGTAACCGGCTGCAGTACCTATACACACGCGATCCCTGTAATAGGTACCTGTGTAATACATATATATATATATATATATATATATATATATATATTATTGGCGAGTGAAAAAGTAAAAAATAGAAACCGTAAAAAAACAAGCAAAACGAAATGAAACCATTTACATTCCGTCGAGTTGTGCGCAGAGGAGAGGTGAATACCAGCTTTATACACACAGGTGCAGGTAGACGGCCCCCAAAAAAAAAAAAAAAAACCGATTAATCCGAACGACAAGTCCCGCGATCCCCGCAAACGTATCTGCTTTTTTGAAATCGTTTTCACCGGTACGAAACTACGCGTTGTACACATTTTATATGTAAACGTGAATCAGTGTGTGTGTGTATGTGTGTGTGTGTGTGTGTGTGTGTGTGTGTGTGTGTGTATGTATGTGTGTGCGTGTAAACGTATGTTTGTGAATGTGTTCCAAGTCACTCGAAACTTTGCGACGGCAGTGTTATTGGCAATGCTAAACGTTCACTTCACGCGGTTGTCAATAAATTAAAAGTACAACTAAATACGATTTACACAATATTTTACACATGGATGTATTATCACGTACACACTATATGCGTCATACGAGTACAATATTATTTACTATTTAAGTCGGACAGTAAAATGGTCTGAGAATATATTATAATTGGTGTTCTGCGTATTGTACTCTCGGGGTAATACATGCGTATATATGGTGAATATTACCTGGGGCACTCCAGTTTCGTTTGATATAATTATAATGTAATAATTAGGACTGAAATGATTCACGATCAATTGACTAGATTTTAGCTTTTTCAAAACTGTCAAGTTCAGTGACGATATTTTTATTTTATTTTTTCTCGTAAGAGTGGTCACATGTTTTTAATTAAATGGAAAAATGAATTGAAAATTAGTTAAATTAAGTTTAAATAATCAAATATAAAATAAAAATCTATAAGTTGGAACTTTTAGTGCTTAATACAATTAAATAATATTAACCTTGTAAAATAACAATAAATTATTTAATCAAATAAACAATAACGTATAAAGATAAAAATATTTATACTGTAAATGAAAATCAAAAAGTAAAAAAAAATACTTTTTGTGGTTTCAGTTAAAACTAAAGGATGATAAGCACTTCATTTAAGTCTTCAATATTATTTTGGGTCTAGTTTTTTATTTAATCATTAAAACTATATATTATTACAACTACGAGTATACAAGAACAAAATGTATGAAATGTATATCTACATATAATATTTAATCTTTTATTATTTCTTTATATTCAAATAGAATACTTTAAGGATCAAGAATATTATAAAATACTGTAAAGAGTAAAAAAAATAAAAATATATAGAACTATAAAAAATGTGCGATTTATAAGTACGAAGAAACGACAAAAAGTATCCCCACTCCGATCCGTTCGACTACTTAACTTTCGCGTGTGTTGTTAAAAGTTTTCAAAAAAGAATCATCAGAAAGACAAATAAAAATAACTAATGTTATACCCAAGATATTGACCTATTAGCGTCATAATATTATCCGCGTATGGATCGTTATAAAAGTTTTATTTCGAATCGACGCGCAACGTAACGTTTGTTTTTGTCCTATTATTATCGGATCACCGCGTATGTAGGGGTCTGAAGAATTGCCGAGTATGGTTAATAATTATTATAAAATAATCGTGTATTAAATAATTGTTCAAAAAAAAAAAAACCGCTAAAGCCGATCGGGTTTTATGTTTTATCTGTTCGATCATACATTTATTTCATGGACATAAAGCGCCGGATACCTAAACGCTGGAATTCGTGTGAAATTCGAAGTATGTTTATAGTTGTTTGAAAAGTTTACGGTATACCATGGCCCTGCAACTTTTATACCTAACCTAACTTAACCTAACCTTTCCGATAGTATCACGGCTAATTGTTTTGTAAATTATTGTATTATAGTGAACGGGTATATTGACTGAATGAAAGACAGTACATAATATACCACGTCACCTCGATACCGACCGGAGTCGAATGTGATTAAAAATCGTTTATATTGTAGACCGTCGACGATTTAAACTCCACGAACGAAAAAACGAAAAGTTTTTCCGATGTAATTTCAACAAAACCTTTGTTATAATGAATATGAAATACTTAAAATAAATTGGTGATTTTGAAACTACACAAATTAAAATTACAGTAATGACTCATTATTTTAGTTTTTTTTTTTTTTAATTTTTCTTCAATTATTTGTTGTCTAACAATGTCTCTGGTATATAAAAAATAATACACAGACATCTTTCGATATTATGCTAATGAAATAATTTATTACGCACAATTCAAATCAAAAAATCACAGCAAATATTTCACGATAACAAAGAAAAAAAAAAACATGAAATTCATCACTCAAGCTACGATAAAACTGCAATAAAACCGTATGTATGGTATAAGTATTTGCTTATTATTTGCCGATTCAAGCACATATTGAAACCGTTTAATAGTTAAAAAAATAATTATATTTACTGAAATTCTGTTTCAAAAAGAAAAACCGCGTTAACCGAAGAAAAAATGCAAAATTCATCAATTTTATAACATCACATCTCCGGCTATCGATTAAAACAATATTAATATGATTGACGATTAATGATTACGAACGGGTATGAAAGTATCTGAAATAAATAATAATTATGATAATAATTATAGTGTATAAAATATATCATTTATTTAATAGCCGCTCTTAAAACGAACCGCGTTTATAACTTCGATAGATGCTGATGATGATATAGTATGTGCTTTATAATAGGTGTGCAGTCACGGGTTTTATGATGAAAAATAAATAAACACTTAAAAGGGTATTAAACAAAAGGGCGGAAGATAGTAGACTATTATCATTGTGTAATGTGTAATATAATATTAATATCATATATGGTAATGAAAAAAGAAAATAATAACAAAATTTAACTATAAAAGTGGATTATAATATCATGTATCTGCCACGAAGTGTTTACGTGAAAAATAAAGCTATAAAACCACCGACCGCCACCGTCGAATTGTTTATCATTGGAACCCTGTCAGTATTGTATAATATATAATCAATGCTAAATGAAATAACGCTATAAATTATTATTTATTTATTTTTTTTGTAACAGTTCCCCCTCCTTTTCATCAGCCATCGTATATAATATAAAATAATATATGTCGACATAAAGCTAGTTTCTTTTAAATTCCGGTTTAATAACGAAATACACGTTTACAATAACACGCATACCCTTGAGGTCCAACATATTATAGTTTTATTATTATTGTTATTATTATTATTTATTTAGGAAATTGAACTGCGCAAGTTTTGTGTATTGATTCGACCATTTTTTCCATTTCCGTTTAGAATACCCAAACATAAATATACTAGGTAGTATTCTTCTGTATTATTTATGGAAAATGATTAGAAATTCGTCAAATGCCTACTGCGGAAAAAGCCAACAAATAAATAACCCAAAAACGTGTACAGAATGTACATGCTCTCGAAACAATATGACGTTATTCTCACTCGGAAAACTCCCATAATCAAGATATTATTAACGTTGTTCGGCCATACGAACAGTTTTTAAGTATAAATTTAATCTGATACACTTCTAGTTCACATTCAAAACTTTTGTGGCTTTTAAGCAGTTTTACTATGTTTATATTTTATTGTATAATTAAAATCAATACATTTACAAAAATTATTTATGTAAATCTGTGCTTCGCACAGGGACTGATCAATTTCTATACCGTGCAGTTACGGTCCATTGCTTTTCAGAAAATTATAATAAACGTACCAATGAAATAATAAAATTTTTAACATTATCTTGGCGGTAAACAAATTGAAATTGTTTATAAAATGAAGTAAACTTATGAGGTTATCGTAGGTGGTATGACATTTATCCTTGCACTCTAGAGTGCTTGGTTTTTTTTTAGATATTAAATTATACATTATATTATATAATGTACAATCTCAATTGCCGGATTCGACCGGTGAAAATTAGTAATTTTGTTTACGTTAGGTTGGGCTTAGCAATGTTTAGATGGTGGATCTGCGGTCCAGGCCAGTCCTGCCCTAGTTATTTGTTTCTTTGCATATAAAATCCTTGAGGATATTTGCTCCGGTACACATAATGTATATGTCGCATCGATATCGCGTTATTGTACGTTTCACGAAATGGACAACGTTTGAGTCCATTTCACGAAATGGAACCGTGATTTTTCCACTTCACGTAATTACACAATATGGATAGTATTTTGTGAAATGGATACCTAAACTGTCATCAACGGAACTTGTTCCGTCATTTGGATGTCCGAATAGCGAAAATTAAAAAAGCTTAAAAAATCTAAAAGAACGATCTGTTCTATCATAAACGACAGTCACAATATTATACTTAGGTATTATCTGTTTTATAAGCTGTTTATCAGTTTTTGTTTTTGTCGAAAAGAAAAGAAAAAAACGATCTATTAACTATTTTACAAATATAAGTGTTTTAATACAAACTATTATTTATTTAAACAAGCTTGTGAATTTTGGCAACGAGAATTACATTTGAAATTACATTTAAAACAAGCACATTTTTTAGTTTTACATTTACCTTTACAATAACAGTTCAAAAAACTTTGACCTCCAGTTAAAGAAGAGACAATTTCTCTTAATGACATTTCTTTGATCTTATTCACTCGCTTGATGTTAATGAAATTGATGTGGCTAGTTGTAAATTTCCTTGTTGTTTTTTTCCTTTTGTTTGCTGATCAAAAACTGTTATTCAGCAACATTCAAAACATTAATTTTTTTCAAAAGATAATATTCATACTTCGTTTTCTTATTTCTAATTATAAAATACAGTCGAGTCGCGATAACTCGAAGTTGAAGGGGGATAAAAATTCACCTCGAGATATGTAATATTCGAGATACCTAACTCAAATTTATCAAAATAAAATAAAAACTTCGAGTTACCTATGCAATTAAATATAATTTTAAAACTTTACGATAAAAACGTTATGACAAATATAATACATTTATGTTTATAACTATATTAACTCCTTTAAAACATCGTGGTTTAGTTTATTTCCCGATTATAAATGATTTAATTTTTTCGAAATCCTAAAAAAATTGTTATTTATTCCTTGATTTGTTTGCCACCTGAACAAGTTTCCCCTTTCAAAATAAAAGTGCGGACGGGTAAGCCTTTAAAAAACAATACTGTCTCATCCACATTAAATACATCATCGGAAGAATATTCTTTTATGATGTTTGATAACCTTCCTAACGATTCATTACATAAGTAGTCATTTACAGAAGTACTTTCACCACATATTTTACGAAAAATTATGTTATGACGATTTTTTCAATTTCCTAACCATATATACCGTATATTACCGTATAACCGTATATATGTAGTCTATTATTTTTAAATTTAAATATTATGCAAAAAAAATATTTCCATAATATTTATTATGAAGTATAATTATATATTTCTGTTGGATTAGATTTAATTAATTAAATAACTTACTTACAGAAACAACAAGGAAATTAAGTAAGTAAATATATGTAAAAGAAAAATGACCTTAACCGTTTAGGAACAGAAGATGGCATAATAAAAGGTTGGTATGGTTCTGAAAATATACAACTAGCCACAATAACCACATCAAATTCCATTGACATCAAGCAAGTTAATAAGATCAAAGAAATGTCATTAAGAGAAATTATCTCTTCTTTAACTGGAGGTCAAGGTCTTTTTTGTAGCTATTATTGTAAAGGTAAATGTAAAACTAAAAAATGTGCTTGTTTTAAATGTAATTTCAAATGTAATTCTCGTTGCCATAATTCACAAGCTTGTTTAAATAAATAATAGTTTGTATTAAAACACTTATATTTGTAAAGTAGTTAATAGATCGTTTTTTTCTTTTCTTTTCGACAAAAACAAAAACCGATAAACAGCTTATAAAACAGATAATACCTAAGTATAATATTGTGACTGTCGTTTATGATAGAACAGATCGTTCTTTTAGATTTTTTAAGCTTTTTTAGTTTTCGCTATTCGGACATCCAAATGACGGAACAAGTTCCGTTGATGACAGTTTAGGTATCCATTTCACGAAATATTATCCATATTGTGTAATTACGTGAAGTGGAAAAATCACGGTTCCATTTCGTGAAACGTACAATAACGCGATATGGATGCGACATATACATATCATGTAATTTTTTTAAGTCCTTTGGATCGAGTAGATAGTAGTGACAGTCGTCGATGGAGCGACGAACAGGTTTTGGAGACGGGAAGTCGACCACCGGTCACGTTAGTGGACTTATAGAAAACGGCAGAAAGAATTGATGGCTACGGGTGCTGTTGTATTCAACGGACGCGTACGATAAACGATGAACGGGTTAGTTACTGTATGAAATGAGATAAAATAACTTACTATAAAATGAACAGCGAACGAAGTGCAAAAGCCAAAAAAGCCTGTGACGTGAGAAACAACAATACACCGTGCTTATACTCCGGGGATAAAGGATACCGCGCTGAAAGTCGTATATTATGGTAGCACTTCATTTTGACGGTGGCGTAAGGGTGTTACTGTGCACAATATGTTCGAGGGCAGTGAGGATTTTCGGTCAAACTACGTAATAATGAAAAATGAAAAAAGAGTGAACTTTTTTTCTTTTCTTTTTACGATTTCGGTCTAAACGATTACGGTTCCGGCACTTTTCGAAATGAACGTAATGTATGAAACAGCAAGGTCGGCGATATGGTATTACAATGTCATAGGCATGCTGTAGGGACAATATTATGGGGGGGGGGAGATAGAGGGTAACTCAATAACTTTGGTCGGTCGTTTGTTCCTCGGAAAAATTAAGGTGATACGCGGAATGCGAGTGATGTACGCAGTAACTATATCACGTAGGCTACACGTGGAATGCGAAATGCGAGAAGAAAAAAATATTGCGTAGGCTGTGTCATATCTTATGAATATATAAAATATTATGCACTTCTTTTTACGCTATTTCTCACTAGCGTGGCAGTCGATTGGTTTTCATAACGCGTCGAGAGAATATTTGAACGGTATAAATGAACTCACGATATACGCAAGACATATTATGTACTATACCTTTACATACCAATAGGTTTTATACATACGTATTAGTATATAGCTAAATATACTAATGCATTGAATGTAATTTATAATTTATATTATTAAGTATCTATTCATGTTATGAAACTTGTATGTATTAAATACAAATATTTTTGCTTATAATTCATTTGAATCTTTAAACATCATGTGTCTCTTGCTATCCGTTAAATTATCAATTTATTATTTTTAATCCAATTATTTAAATTATGTATTTATCGTTATGAACTCTTCCATTACTACAATATTTTTCTTTATTAATTATTATTATTTACTATGTACATTAAGCTCATCCCGTTTAAATAAATAAATATAGGTTAACTACCTGTTGTTTAAATATTGATTTCTGTAAATTGTCTTTAAATTTTAAGTCATGTTTACCAATTATATTATTATTTTTATTGTATTTATCTATCCCTCGGAAACCTAACTTTTTAATATATTTTTGTCAATTATTCTATAGCTTGCTAAAATATTTTATTTTTTCATATATATTTTTGTCAAAGGATATTTTTGCCGTTGAACTTATAGTAAATACATAAATACGCTGTTGCTAAATGAATTTCATAATTGTGCTCTCCAAAGGAATTCAGTGAATTCACTCCACAAAATCGAAACGAAAAAAAAAAATAATAATAATAATTAATTTGTTAATGAGACTCGATATGGCTGTATTACACGAATGTGTCTATATCAGGTCGGCAGGTCGACATTTGGCATAATATCACACTATATTAATTTTGTTTTATTTCTGTTTCAGTATATTTCGATGTATATAGTACAGATACATGAGTCAGTGTTGTACTTAAAAGAGTCGCACGGAAAATGCAAATCCACGTGCAAGTTATCTTACGAGCCAATTCCAGAAAGTAGGCAGCGAGATTTCACTGGGTTAATAGTGTTAAGACAGGTACTGTCTTATATTGGCTTGACGGTAAAGCCAACGTTCGTGTGATCATATAACTGATGTTTAAGTTTTATTAGTTGTAAAGAACATAACAAGTGCAGTTCAAGCATGCGCCACTCGGTCAACGATTTAAAGAATCATACGACCGAAAGTGTTAATTGTTTGTTTTTATTAAAAGTGTTAATGTAAAAAACAATTTTAAAGGAGAAAAATGAAATTTAAATGATTAAGTATCGCAAAAAACTTACTGTATAACTATATAAGTACCAATTGTTAGTTTTCCAGGAAAACAACAATTTCAAAATTTAGTTGTTTTTAATGTATAAATTGAATACATTGAATACATGAATTGAAAATTATTACAAAAATAAAATATTTTTAATCAAAAATTTTAACTGGGTATCAAAATGATACTTTTGTATGATTTTTTTCGACTAAAAAGAAAAATAAAGCTTATATCGAAATAATCCATCCTCGAATATTACGTAATATTTTAAAAGGTAAAATTAAATAATACTAATTGTTTATAGTACAATATAAGATATATATTTTATATTATGTGATTGATATACTTTAATACTTATGAAATATAATATATATTTATTGATGTAATGTTTGTATATATATATATATATATATATATACTATTTGATTGTAGAATTATTTGTTTTTCAAAAAAAAAAAGAAAGTATTTTACGTAGTCTGTTGACAAGAAAAATTAGTGAAACTCAATCGAATTATATTCACTGGGTCGCTCGACAGTGACTTCGCTCTCTATACTTTTGCCGTTTTGTTATATTTATTCACCCATTTATTGTTATCTTGTTATCGTATGTTTACTCATTGCAGTTAGATAGACACGGATTGTAAATAATAAAATTGATAAAAAAAAAAGAAACCTATCAGCACTGTGCGTACTGGTCCGAGAAATGTATAATAAGAATTCCAAACACACGAAAAACATTTGTCACATTGCCTTTATCGCATTTACCCGGTGCGAATGAGTGATTTTTTTTTCCTCCGTATATCAGAGGTTGTTTCTCCGCTAAACTGGTTAGTAGAATAATGTTGATTAACTGGAAAAGAAAAAAATGAAAAATAACTAACACGATTTAATCTCACAGGGTCTATGGCGGCGAGACAGTATTACGTATTATTATTATAATAGCTTGAAGCTTCTGCGGACCTACGGAATTTATTGCACTCGAGATGGACGTAGTATAGGTATGCGTACATTATTACAGATTTCGCGATCGCATTTCCCATCGAGTCACGCACATATTATAATATTAATAATTATCATCAATACGATAATCGATAAAATCTCGTTGATAAAATCTCGGTTGCCAGTGTACAGAACACGGGTGGGTCGCGTCACTAAATGGTTAGCTACCCTCCCTCCGGACCGTCACGTGACTGCGATGGCCGACAGGCGTTTGACTATAACTCGCACAAATATACATCACACGTGGGTGTTATAATGTTACTCAAGAACCCTTCCGTGCATGTGATCCGAAACCATGCCTTCACCGTTATCGAAAATACTTTAGTGGTGAGTGTGTTCTCCAAGGTTTAGCGACTTAGATTAAAAATATACAAATTGCAACGGTCGAGAGCCACAGCTGCCGGTGCGAAGTTGACTATTGTGTATACGTGCATTTCTAATTTGCAGATTCCGTGAGCTCCTCGTAACGACCAGGGCAGTATGTTGCGTTTCATCCTGGTTAAAATATTTTCGTCCTATGTGCAGGGTATTTATCTGAAGTCGATTGTCTGATCGAAAACGACGTGTGATTAATCAAACATCATTGTTCGACTCTTCGGAAACACTTTTTCACCACCGCAAAAATCCCACGCACCAATTGTTTCGGATATAAGAAACCGCACAATTTTCCAGTCATATGACGTATAGACGGTGTTTAGAAGTAACATATCATTCAGAATTAACAATTTTCTAACTCAAGTGATGCGTACAACACACCTATATAGAGTGCAGTTACATACACGCACGTACACGCATACACACACAGAGTCTTATAGAAAGCGAGGGGAAAATTCAATTTATTTTCTAAACATATTCCGTTTATGTGGTAAAATTTAATATTTATCATTTTACAGCACAGGAACTGGCGGAGGCGCGGCGGGGCGATTCATCGTTTCAGCGTTTTCTGCCCGTTGGGGTGAGTGAAAATCGCATCGTAAATCAAGTGCGGATGAACGCTGTTGGAACGCTTTCGAAATTTCGTGTACTCAACGCATGCTTGGCGAAAAATAAAGCATCACGTACAGTCGATCCGTCGAACGTAAGTCGCCGGTACCCAATTCCTACAATACAACGAATCGTCGTCGGCCGTGCGTTTGACATAATTCGGTTTTCTTGTTTTGGCACAAATAGTTCAGAACTCATCTTACCTACGTGCACGCGCATTCATCACCTAATATTCATTGATTTCCATCTGCGTATAAACTACTATAGGACAATTAATACACACCTCATTGCAGCCACGTGGACATGTGCTGTCGATTGCTCGTTTTTCATATAAATAGTTTTCTAAAACAATGATTTGGGACGACAATTTATACTTTCCTTTGTATAACTAAACTAAGCACTATTTAATTCTTACTCGAAAAACAAAAATATTTCGATTCCATAACAATATAAATGTTTTTCAATTAGCATTGCATCAACTTAATACAGGTATACTGTTTTAATAATGTTTTTTTTTCTCATTTTCAAGCGATCAATCTTGTGAGTAGTAAATTTAAAAAACTCATTATTCATTACATAATATTTCAAAAGTTGAACTCACATTGCGCTTTGAACAAGTCGGTTCTTGACTTTCTCGGAATACAGTTATAATAACGGAAAAATATGGAATCGGTACAACAGGGGAATAACGTTAAATTTTTATCAGTAAGCGTAAATATTGCATTTGAAGAGAAGGAAATAAATTTGCCTTTCTCGGGTTTGAAAATTTTATGCAAGACTAACCCTATTCTACTTTACCCGGGGATCAAAAGTTAAAAGACTTTCCTCAGAGTGTATTTCGTTATAGTATGATATAAAATATATTAAAATTTGAAATACTATGCACATTATTATAGAGTGACCTTTACCGTTTTCATGATTAACTACGATTGTTGTACGTTAACATTTTATACGATCATATTTTCTTAAAAAAAATGTATATATATTCACCGAAAATATTTCCCAAGGATGATATTTTATTTTATTTTATTATACATACATTACGGGTTAATATTCGATAAAATATCATAATAAGTTGTGCACGCGTATATTTTGTGTTTACATTATTAAATATACAGTATGGAATGACATTCATTGCCGTACAATTTGTAAGTAGGCTATTACTACTTCCTTTTTGGAATCATAATAAATATTGTAATTATAATCGTCGTAATAGCACTGCAAAACGATCCCGAGAAGTGATGTTCATACATGTTCATCATCGATGTTTTACTATATTTGAATGCAGCAGCACCGTCGTCGGGTCGTTTACCTCTAGCCTCGACACATTTTCTGGCAAAACGAGAAAAAAGTTAAAAAGTTAAACGTTCGATATCGTATACCTATATTATGCTTATACTTTCCCCGTTAAAGTTATTACATATCGGTTAGGAAAACATGTCACATACTTAAGCGACACGAGATCGTGCCCCCCACCCTTCGCCGGATCGACTCGTCAACACCCTTCCGGCGGTTCGTCTCTGTCGGGTCGTAAGCAGCATATTCAAAAAAACATTGCACGCAACGAAACACATTTCGTCACGAACGTCTCGAAAAATGTCCCCGAACTGTTCGTCGCACCTGTACGTTTACAATCCGACGTCGTATTATAATAATCTCTGAAATCCGATGACAAAATTGAAACCAAAACCCTATCCGCCGGAATACCAGACCACCACCTCTACCCCTCTACACCACATAAGCTGCACGTTTGCACGCATCCTTGTACCCTCGTACACTTACCGTATACGTATATCGGGTCACCTGTTGCTCGGTAAACATTGCAGTATCCTCTACGTGTTATAATGAGATATCATCAAAACGCGTGCGTTCGATAAGAATTAAGCGCCTACCGTGCGCTCGATTAGGTATAATTATTATTACAGACCGTGTCACGATTCGAAAACTAAATATTACAAAATATACATATTAACGCACGCGTTTCCACGTGCTGTGAATATTTTATCAACCGTGCTCAAATAGTTTAAAATGCACAGCTCACGATACCGTGTCGTTTTGCTACCACTGTGTACATTAGCGTATAATAATAATATAATACATTATACATTATTAAAATACGCGTATATTATATTCACTGTGATTGTGTTTATACGTGACCCGCGGATAAAACAACAATGTTTTCGTTCGGTATAGGTATCTACTTGATGTACTTTTGTACAATTCTTTTCTGCCCAGAGCTCTTAGGTTAGCCAATTTAATCTCCCACCATCTTGATTTTTTTAATTCTACTCGTGGAAATTTTAAACAAAATACTGTATTGCTTCTAAAAAAAACCATTTTCATCTAATTATCATTATTCACTACATTGTTTCTAGTCGTATACATTTAATTTTAGTCATATTTATTTAATTGTAAAAACATGAATTAAATTTTTGTATTATTATTACATACTGAATTTATATGTATCTTGGTTGTTGTCATATTTATTATATTATATACTTTGTAAAGGGCTATTGCTCGTTGAATATCCAATAAATAAATAATACTGGGCGTGCAATACCTATAATCGAAGCGACACCGATTGCATTGTAATACAATATCTTTCAACGAAAGGAGTTGGTGTGTTATACTTATATCATATATACGTGATATGTGATATCTGTTATAACATAAACTTACACTATAAATATATTGTCGTATTATACGTCGATCGCGTCGACTTGAACAGACGTAAAACACACAAAGAAATCAAAGCTACAACTTTAAATAACTCAAAATATCCTATATTATAGTGATTGTATCCGATTGCATGAAAATCGTAGTGGACCTGACGCACAACATTTAAAAACTATAAGCACTTTATTAAACACGTTTTAATTGACTATACATGTATGGTTTTACGCCAACCACCGAAGAAACCTCTTAAATACTCCATCTTTCCACTTTCATAATACAGTAAGATGTTAGATTTCTTGAATGGAAATACAAAAGGATTTGTAAATTGTCCATGTCTAAAAACACTTTACAGTTCGTTAGTCAGATTTAACCTTGAATATGGCTCACTTAGTTGATCTCAAAATTTGTCTACATACTACACTGAACTTTTATCAAGTTGTTCAAAATAATATTTTTTAAGTGTATATAATCATATAATTAAATCTTCTGTTCTCTAGAGACTTCAATAATACGTACAGAATACTTTGGGTCTTGATTGTCTCTCTTCAAGAATAAATTTGGCTGGTATAATGTTTATTTTTAATATTCTCAATAGATAAGTTCTTATTGTCATGAATTATTAGCGATGATGGGCCTCCAAACTTCTTGTCAATTTAGTTTTAATTTTTATTACACATTATAAAACAGTTAGTGGTAAAAATTCTTTTCTTCCCAGTAATCTTCAATCAGCCAATAAAATGTCCTATTCTTTTGATCTTTTAACTCTGCAAGTGATAATTTTAAAATAAATACCATATTATTTCTGCGAATTATTCTAATTAATTAAGTTTTTAATATACTTTTTCTTTTATCTTTTGTTTTAAATATTAAAACTTTTTGCATTATTATTATTATTAATCTTATATGTACTTATAACTGGGTTGTTGTATTTTGTTTTTCTTTTGTATTCTTATATTTTGCCCGTTGATCATTTAGTATAAATAAAATAATTTAACTTAACCAGTTATTATTAGATAATTTATGCAAAACTGTTATAAAACATATTTGTACTCATATTTCCTGTTACCTAGTAGTAATTAACTATAAGGTTATAAGTGACAATATATCATTTGACGTACATTATTAATTATTGTGTAATAGTTTACTTTAACATGTTTTTGAATGAATTTGTATTTTAATTTTTAATTACTAATTAAGAAATTGTTTGTTTGTTTAAACTATCAACTTTAGATATCAATGAGCAGTGGCCAATGTTATTCTACATATCTTAATAAGCAAAATATTATATAATAGTTGCATAATACAGCGGAACCGTGATAAATTTGTGAATCAAAGATATATTGCCTTATGTTTATGAAATTAACTCAAGAGGTTTAATTATTTTCTTTTCCGTTTAAACATAACGCATATAAAAAACGAAGATCTAAAATATGAAATGGCAGTATTATTATTATTATTATTAACAATAATTAATAATCATTACAATACCAAGCGAGAAAACGGCATGAATATTATTATATCTCATATCGATGCGGACAATAACAAAATGTACACGTTCGACATACGCGTTATGTATGTATATTATAATATGTTCGGTTCGGGTCTAAAACCCGCGCACACACGTGAGGGATATAAATCTGCATACGAACACAGGAGTCTACCGCTCCAACGAATGCATTATTCAGTGATCATCGATAAACTACGCGTACACAAACTCTATAGTCCATATAGTCGGTAATATTATGTATTTTCATATCATATTATACACACTGTATACGCCGTGTACATCACCAGCAGTGATAGCATCAACAACACAACAACGGTATACGGTCAGCAAAACCATAGTCGGGTGTGAAGAGAGTGGTCACACTCGTTTTGTCTACGTCCGAGATCCGAGAGCAGCGAGTAGGTACAGTTGTCCGACACTTTGTAGTATTATAACGTCCTCGTGGTGCCACAACGGTATTTAATTGAAACGCGGGCTGTAGGTATACCTGTACGTTGCCTGTCCAATCCGTTCCGCGGTACTCGACGGCAGTTGACAATTCGTGTATACACTCGTTTCGCCCCCTACATGTTTATAATATAATATACGAATTATATACAATTGAAATGGCGAGTGAGTTGAAAATGCGTGCTCCCGATCGATAGAGTGAGAGAGAGAAAGGTTGAATGCAAGATGAGTGGATATATTATAGAGATGTATATGGAAATATGCCGCTTGGCGAGTATGACGTACGATATAATAATAGTAGAATAGTATTATATACGTATTACGATAATATTATTGTGATTACGTTTCGCACGGTCGAGATGATCGACGTTATATACGGTGTATGATACCGGCCACGTGGCTGCACTCTGCAACGGCTACCGCATGTGTTTTATACCTCGTGAATCTATATACTCAACGTTAATCATCCGGTTTATGATATTATACGTAAATATTATTACTGAACACAGTCTGCTTGAGTTCCGGTTGTGCAACGACGCGGGTAATCGAGTATATCGCAGCCGCGACCCGTAGTCGGAATAACATTACGATGTGATTTTCACGCGTAAAACAGTCGTAAGTATATATATATATATATATATGTTGTAATCATTTAAGAGTTGTCGCACGTAAGTAAATCGATAAAAAACGATAGAAACATAGAGGAAAACCTTATCGCAATTGTTGATCATTAATATTATAATACATAGAATAATATATATACGATTCGTATAATATGATGATAATATTATACAGATGACCGTGATTGAGACTATCGTTGATTTCTGTGTATAATGTCCAAGAACGTGTGTATAATGTTTTCACCAAGATTTATCGTTTCATTTTTAAGTTTTTCCGACTTTATATAGAACGTAGATCATCTATAGTGACTCATTGGCATGTTCACGGAGGGAGGAGACATATGAAGAATGGAAGAATGGGTTTTTTTTTGTAGGTAATGATATGGAATTTCCTGTTTAACTGGTGTTTAGTGATAAAATCAAAATATTTATTATAAATGAATAGTCAATAAACATTTATTTGACTTGTTATCGATGTCTCCAATATTCGTATGTAGATTACAAACTATGCGTGCGCGCTTTTACAGACTGTTTGTATTGTCCATGATTAAAGATATATCTTTAATCGTAATAATATTGTCTACGTCTATGGTTACAGATTACAGATCTTTATCTTTGATTATAATATATATAATATAAATCGCATGATCTTTGCTGGTTGTCCATAGAGCATTCTCAATTGATCTTTAAGGTCTAAGAAATACTTGATGTACTTGCTTGAAAATCGATTAAAATTGATGTGATTTTGTAAAAACTATAATATGTTATAATTGTATGTATGTCGTTTTTATATAAAAAAGGGAGTGTGTGGGCTTAGCCACATGGCTCACTTTTTAATACATTTTCATACCTCCCCCCCAAAAAATACCTCCTGAGAACGCTTCTGCAGAGACTATACCGTGTTATAACGTTTTTTTTTTTTTCTCCATTAGTATAGTTTATAATATTGTATCAAGACGAGCACGGTATGGTCAAAACTTAAAATCGTCTATATGGATCTGCGATATTTTGCAGGTTATCATTGGCTTCATATTTGTTGAAACGTATTGTTATCGGTTATAATGATTCAAATGATGCGATGCCGAATCCCTTGGGGCACCACCATTCGCTGTTTACTTATTAGTCGTCGTCGTCATATTGTTTTCCACGCGTGTTGTGCCCCCTGTCGTTCGTTCGTATACACGACAGCAGCAACTGTGTTCGTCTGCTCGTCTTCCCTGAATCGCAAACACGAGAATCCTTTCACTTCAATGGCTAATGCAATGGCTACCATTTAACTGATGGATCAACGGTGACGTTCAAAGTTCAAACCAACGGACCGTACATCATCGTTTGCGCGTCTCGAACGGTGACGGCTGTGTACAGCAGTTAACTGCTGCAAAACTTGCCACCGCTGTCGTTTCGCACCGTGTACGTATATTTAGTACATTTATTATTATACTATTATATTGTATTCCGGTGTATGATAAGTTCACAACTTTGATACGTCATGTTCTGTCCGCAGTCCGTCTCGTCGAGAGTTTTTAAACGAAACGCGAACAATAACGTGACAATATCGATTTGTGTACAAAAAAAAAAAAAAAACAAAAAAAAAAAAAACCGGTGATTTCGTCGAAGTTGTAAGCCAAAAGATCGAATATTTTTCTACGGAAAATAATCCAAAATTAGACTAAATCGGTACACAAAAGAGCACGAATAATAACTGTTGAATATATGCGCAATAGTCTAAAAGAGCGGGCTAATGAATTATTATAAAAAGTATAAAAACACCAATCAACACAATATTTTTCCCGGTTGATTTACCAAGTTTAATTTCAATTCTCGTGTTTTTATTTATTTTACTATAATATGTTTAACAAAGGGTCCATAATCACTTAGACTGGCTTACTAATCAACTGATACGTTTCGCCAGCTAAATATAATCTGCACGAAGTACAATACAATGTTATGGTTGCTGCAGTTGTAGTTCATCATTATTACAGCACTTGAACTTAATAATACATTAATACCTCACATTTTTCATAGACGAATGTGAATTTTAAATTAATCTAAACGAATGAAAGATTAGTAAAATAAAAGTTGGGCTTTTGGTGAACAAATCACAGCGATAAAATACCGTAGGTATTTCATATTTTATTATTTTTAGTTTGACTTTTTTGTTCGTTTCGTGCATTTCGACATTTCGTGTTTGATTTTGCTCAACTGCTTGACTTAGCGAAGCCGTAGCCTTTGCATAGGTGTGGACATTGGGAAAGCGGGAAAGCAAAGTGAAAGTTGGTTGCTCAAAAAATTATGTTGAAACAAACAATTATACGTATACGAGAAGTTTTCGTGTTGATTTACAAGTTTCCAACGTAATCTTAGTAAAAGTGCGATACATGAAACTCGGAAAACTACAACGTTCAAAAAAGAAAAATGAAACTCACGGATACAGCGGGATCTACAGCTCTTTTGCGGAACAATCTTGTCGAAATCACTTTTTGGTGAATGGATACTATGGTATTTTATGAATAACTATAAATTGTATTATTGTATTTGACTATTGTACCGATTTTGTGAAAAGTATAACTGAAATAATATAGCATTGCTGAAATGATAATATAATAAATGTTTCCGTCTTATGATACTGTACTCGGAACCAAACGCATATACATAAAACATACATTTAAATTATAATATATAATATTGCATATTTTAATATACATTTTATGTATAAATGTATTCATGCGTTGAATACTTGTTTGAACATTCCTCCTTCGTTTATCGAGAATTACAAATTGGACTTCGTAGAGTTATTGTAAATATTTTAATAAATACTTGACTACGGATGGTAGTGCAATATAGCAATGCAATATTATGATTACAGAATGCTAATAGTATAATATAAGTAAAATAATATAAAGAATCAACAAGTGTAATAAATATGTTCGCGAAATATAAATTATATTTTAACCTAAAAGAGTATTATAACCTTGGCTGTATCATTATGTTTCGAATTAAAACACAACTCGTAGATAAAATAAATTATGTTTTGTATGCATAAGATGTGGGCTGTGACTCATGATTACCGTAGGAAATATGCGATAACTTTATAATATACAACATTGTTTGCGAATGGTTACTATACATACTCTACAAATAAGTAATGAAATAATTGGACGGTTTCGATAGATGAATTATATAACAGATATGAGCATTCTAAATATCATGGCTATTATCAGTATAGATTTTAACATTTCATCACGGAAATAAAACTATATCACAAAACAAACAATTTAGTGATCCTGCAACATACTCGTATCTAATGGACAATGGTTTACAAATCAAAAATAATAATAAGATGGCTAGCAACCTGGAGTGGTTAGAATATAAAACGTATCCTATGCTGGCTAAAAACAAAACTGAGCATCTTTGTTTATTTTTCACATTAATTGTTTAATCGAAAGTCTGGACTGCGTTAGTATGCTTAATTCCTTCGACCAGTGTGGTTGTATTTTTTTATTTCGTTAAAGTCATTTAAAATAGTTTCATGCGGATAATTTTTTACAGTCTTGGATAGTGTTTTATTTTCTTTTAGTATTTCAATATTTAGTTTTCTTTTAAAGTGTTCAATTTTTACAGTAAAAAATTGTGTAATTTTTAATTTTCTTTTAGTATTTCGATGTTAAGTTTTCTTTCAAAGATTTTAATATTTTTACAATGCAAAATAGTGTAATTTTTTTCATTTTTATTTTTTTTTTCGACAAATTTCATCAAGACAACGTTTGGCTCACCGTCACACCCACGGCGAAAGATAAAATTTCAGGTCTGCAAAACGAACACAAGATTTGAGGAAGATAAGTTTATATTCAAGTGGTGGTGATATGCCTTAGATTTTTATTATTTTAAGAATTATCGTAGTCGAGTTCCTTCGATTTAAGTTTAGTTAGTAGTAGCTTATCGGTTATGTCTAAGTGTTTTCAAATACAGAGTTGAATTCAGAGAATTAATTTCTTTTTCGAGTGGTGTTACGATTTAACTTAAATTTTACCGACCACCATAAATTTTAATACACAACAATAGTAATTAAAAATTATTTGAAGGTTTTTCCCCCTCCGGAGGTACGTGCACTGTGTTAAATATTATTAATTATTGACGACCTGAATTCAACGCTGGTAGGGAAGAAAGAACGAGTGTCAATCGTAAACAATATGTAGCGTACACAGTTTATACTTGAAAATATTGTTCTTGACTCCGACGAGCAAGTGAAAAATAGTAAGTAAAATATAAAATCACGGGAATCTTCACTGCCGACGCTCGTTCGTTCTACCTTTCGTGGATTAGGCCTACACGGGGAAACCACGTTAAAAAAAACGCTCCGAGTGTAATACCTCATGCTCTTATTGGAACATTTCGTTTCGACATAATATTTGCTAAGGTGGTGTGGAAACTTACACACATTGTGTCACTTGTATACTGTGTACACAATAAAAAAAAAAAAACTGGACGGGCCCCACTCTGCTGTACAGTAGGGGATGGAGTGCACCTCGTTCATAGGATAGGTCATTACAATGGATTTGTTAAATTTGAATGTAATTATAGGTATTATTTTATATGAATAACGATCCTGAACGAAGATGATATATTGGTCTATAATAGGTATATTAAATAATATATTATGTTATATTTAAATTGAAATATTATGTCAATAGTATTTGTTCAAACGCTTGTAAAAAAAAAAAAAAATGTGCCTATGGATTACAATAACTTGTCCAAGTACCACCTACATTCATTTTCCTTTCAGGAAAGTTGCTGTTTAAGAAAATCGAAGAATTTTTACTTCCCTAAAATGGAATGAGAGACACAAGAAAAAAAAAATTAAAAAAAAAAAACACAGATCATTGTAAAACCGATAGATTCCATCACTCCGTTCAGAATCTAAAATGCTAGTATAATTTTTAGCATAGACATTCAATAATGATCAATTAATAACTATAAAACATTTTGTGGTTAGAAGTTAGAACACGAAGTACATGAAATACATTTGAAGCATCGTGTAAGACATACCGAAAAAAAAATATTCAAATGCATTGAAATACGAACGCTAATAATGATAAAATAATAATAATAATAATAATAATAATGATCATTGAATAAATATTTAATGGTATACAGTTTAGTATATTAAATATTTATTATTTAATCAATGGTGAAGTATTGAGTAGTGACCAACGATTATCTGTTCTGTCTTCTTTGCGGTAAGTACTATGGTATTGTATGGTGTTAAACACTTATAGTAGCTAAGTAGATTATTTTGACTACTTACATTAGAAACGACTACATCGCTGTAATTGCTGCATTTGGCACCTGATACTATAGACTACCATTGTCCATTCAATCCATCACATTCAATGCCTCAGAAAACACTAATCAAGCATTTAATAAAGTGTCCTGATAGACCGCCTCATTTCAAAAATCGTATCTACAATTTTTCACATGTTATGCCTGAATCTCAGTTAAATGATCACTTAAAATTTGCCCTGATAAGATTTTATTTAATCCAGTTTTATATGAATCTGAAGATAATGTACGTATCTATTAGTAAATCTTTTTTTAACTATTGTTCGTTATTAATATATTTGAAGCAAAATAATATGGTAATTATATGAACTCGGTCAATCGTGTTTCGCCCACAATGTACGTGCGTGTTGTCTGTAGTGCACAATATCTACAATGAACAATCATTGTACTTATGAGCGAGTGGGTGTAACGATATTCGATACTATTCGCTAGCCGCGTTGGCGCCAGTTCCGAATCATGGCTAACGAAAATGCAATATTGTTGTTGACAAGACGTATGAGATGAGATGTGTAATATATCCGCCCGTTAGGTCCGAATGATCTATAAAACGATAAATATGCCTTATAACAGCTGCCTCCAATTAACACGGTGCGCACAGACTTTTCGTCCAACACGTCCCGGAGATATTTAACGGAATAAATTGATCATAATATCGTACCAAGAGGGGGATGGGAGCCACAAAACTAGCTGATCATAAACAGTGAATAGTGCCCAATGTAACGTAGCACAAGAATATGTGCTGTAAAAATGCGTCGTTATGTTTTTCGTGGTTTAAAAACAGTTGATTATAATAATATTCATCGGATAGATATTATAATAGGTAGCCAATGTTTTTTCGATTTTATATTAATAATAACAATCGACCAAACACATTTTTCCTTCACAATTATGCTGTTTTTTTTTTTTTTTTTTTTTTAATATGTTGATAATAATATAATAATATATAGATATAACGCATTGATCTAAATAATTATTTTCAACTACACATTGTTCGATAACCAAGACGAATGTTTACGTAAATAATGCGATGATAGTGAATATTGTCAGCAAAAGAGTGTCGACACTGCAGCGGACAGACGAACCCCGAAAAAAGGCTATTGAAATGTGAAAGCAACCGTTTTCAAATGGTTGTTGAATAAAGGCAATTTTCCATTTCTCCATCGGGAAGTGTAATTTGTACGTGTGTGAACGGTGAACTATAGTAATGCACGAGTAAACTTCTTTTCATCTGTATAATCACAAGCTGAATTCTACGATTCATGGAAATCCGTAGCGTTACATAAACGCGCAGTCGCAACAGTGAACACACTATATTATTATGTTTTGGCGATCAAAAATGTTTCCGACTCCAATGTTATATAGACGTTCGTGCAGAAAGTCGAAAAAGCGGAAGAAACATTCATCGGTAGTGACGAAAGCACGTTCGCCTTGGTCTCTTTTTTAGATTTCGAAGGAAACGGATTTTCGATTAGTTTTTATGTTTATTTCGATTATATATGGCATTAGGCTACCAAATAAGTTTTACGATTTATTTCATCATGCCTTTTTTTACTGCAGTATGTTTACCAAGAAACAATTAGTTCCTTAAGATACACGGTCAAGAAGAGAAGAAAACGATAATTATTATTATTCAAATAATTAATCATGTTTATAAAATTAAATTTGGACTTTTGAAAGTTAAATAATAATTTATTGTTTTCTCATCGGTCAAAGTTGAACGCACGAAAAAACAACCCTCAGCTTTCGGTCGCTCGACAAACGTGCAACCGGTGTCACGCGCGTTTGGTCAACCGCGGGAACGGTGCGCGAATACACGACAAAACGACGTATTATAATAATAACAATTAATATATTACTGCAATAATAACAACATAATTTCGTTTCTCGGCCAATATTATATTTATTCCCTACGGCCGTGTTTGACCGCGATAGTTGTTCTTTGTACGGGTTTCGGGTTTCAAAATGGTCTGACCATTGAAAAACTTTATTGAAAAGACACGGCTGGCCGTTTGCATGTCTTTATATGCACTACTACTATTGAAACGTTATTTGATCGAGTGGTCGCGTTTAGTTCGCGTGTGCGTATCAAACACAATGTAATAGGTAATAATATTATTATACGTCTCGTACCGTATTATCATTGGCGAAACTACTGGTCAGGTTAGTCATACCATGGCATGGCCTAATACTGACAAAAATACGTGTATATTATATATTTTAATAATTATTTAGGCATTATAAATAATATATTTATACATGTAAACGTATACATTTGTACGTTTTATATAATACTGAGACCCGTAATTAAAAATTTGACGTTTTGGGCGTATAATTTATGCCCCCTTCCCCCCCCCAAAAAAAAAAAATAATAATAATATAATACTTATTATTTCGTCCATAATCGAGATTCTTTAATATTAAAATATAACTTATAAATGAAAATCGTTTAATACTTTTTTTAATTAACAAATTATAATATAAAAAAAATATAATTTTAATAGATATTTTTCATTTGTGTCTAGTTTCGCCTAGTACGGTATTATGTACGGTCAGGTTAAGTGGGAAGAGAAAAAAACCTACTTTAACTTTTTATCCGCTGCACGGTCATATAGCGACAATAGTAGAACAATTCATCATCATCATCATCACCATCGTCATCATCACCAGAGTACGGCAATAACACCGTTGTTGTAGTTACGCAGTGTAATAATATTATAATAACGCACCGATTGCAAAGCAGGTATAAGTGTAATGTTATATACAAATCGAAAATTAATAGTATTTTTCTTGCATCGAGGGCCACGCTCGCTTTCAGGCGCGTTACCGCACGGAACACATACATCTATTCCGATCGCAGAAATAATATTGTAATCCAACTAGCTTTGGTTATTTTTCAATCAGCGATTTCAAACAACAAGAAAAAAATAACCGGATGGGCCTCGCTCTGCTGTATAGTAGGCGGTGGAATATACCTCGTTCATAGGATAGGGCAATATAATGGATTTGTTAAATCTGAACACATTGCTAGGTATCATTGCATACGAAAAACGATTCTGAACGGAGACAATTTTTTAGTCAAAAATATAGGTATGTATATATTATAATTAAATTGTAATATTATGTCAATTTTCGCTGCTCAAACTCTTATAAAAAATAACTGTGCCTATGGATTTGAATAATTTTGAAAAGACAGTAACAATACTTATCTGTGGAACCTTTAATTGAATTTTCAAGTTTTTTGATGCAGCCAATTTTTTTTATGAATTATAAAAAAAACGAACATTTCAAATGCCTATAAGTTGCTTAATAATCAGTATATTTTTATGTAAAAAAAACACTATTGTTCTGTAAGAAAATACTAATCCTAACAACTGGTAAAAATATTGAATTTTTATTACTTATACTCGTAGTGTTTGAATAATAACAAATATTTAAAATCGTTTCAGGATAAATTGATATTTTATTCAATTTCGTAAAAATTTAAATTTCAAATGGTCATAAAATTTTCCTGAAAGTTCAGTAGAAATTTTTTTAAAGTTAATTAAAGAATAACTTATGTATAACTTTGTGTTAAAATTTGGAACCTTAAATATAAATACAAACAATTTTATGAATTTTCAACTACAAAATAACTTGCAAATTGTTGCAATTTTAACATATTTTATACAAATTTGAACTTTATAGGCTTATAGAAAAAATTTGAGTTAAACGATTTCCAATTTTTTTTAGTTGCAATATGTATTACTTTACAAATGTAAACCTTTTATTCATTTTCAAGAGATTTTGGAGAACCAAATTTTTTTTATCAATATTTCAAAAAATAAAATTTGTCTAAATAGGTCAAAATACTTTGAAAACTTAACCACGTATAGAAAACGCTACTATAAACATTTGGTGAAAATTTTAAATATTTGCGGGTTTTTCATTTTTGAGATAGAGCATTTTAAAAAAAACGTGGTTATTCGTAAAAATTCCCGTTTTTCCGTAATTTTGTTATGATTTTCCTCGATACTAATGAAAAAGTTTGATTTTGACTTGCCTAAGTACCATCTACATTCTCTTTCCTTTTAGAAAGAATGATGTATAAAGAAATCGAGGCATTTTTATTGCCCCAAATCGTGATGACAGACACAAAAAAAAAAAAAAATTAAAAAAAAAAAAAATACATCATTGTAAATTCAATAGATTCCATCACTCCGTTCAGAATTTTTAAAAAAAATGTGCGATATTGTTATAATTATTGTATTATATTATTATTGTTTATTTCATTGTCGGCATATAATATTATGAATTATTATTGTTTTTCATTGTCGCCGAGAAAACACGAACACGCAACCGAAACCACACGGGAGACGACGAGAACGCACGAAATCGAGTTATTAGAATAATATTTTATTATAGTTATTTTCATCGTGGAGATAAAATTTTATTATTTGTATTATAATAATATGATAATGTCGGGCGACATTCTTTTAAAAGCGTTTTCGACAAAAACACAACATTGGATCGGGTTGGCGCACATGCGACGCACGGTAGGAATATATTTGTCACACTACTTATACTTACAAATTTGCACAGGGTGTGGAATAAAAAGTCTATTATATGCTCGCGGCGGGTGGCGCATTGCGTATTTGTGCATTTTATTCGGTTTGCGGGAAACCGAGTGACTACAATATAAAGCCCACCGGAACGCAGCGTTACGTGTGCAATCGATGTACCGCGATCGGCCGGAAATCCGAGTGAAATGAACAACCGGCTAACTAGGTATCTACCCTCTAAACGTTGTGAATACATTTTGTTTTTTCCTTCGACGAATAAATCCACCGAACACGTCATTATCGGCTGCTCGTAGACAATACATATAGCACATGATATTATTATATCGGAACAAAACGTTCGCATCGTTTTTCGTCCGTTTTAATATTTTTTATTAACATGATAAAACGTAGTTTTTAATTTTTAATGTTTTAACAATCACGCGTGTTTCATTAGTTTCCGATAATCGCGTACGAGTACAACGTTGTTACGTGTATAATATTATACAACAGTCGTATAATAAATAAATATTCAATACGCCTTATCGTGATGATAATGATTTGACTTTGCACCGATTGTACCATAGACTTATAATATATAGACCGCGCATTAGTGAAATTTATTGGAACCAACATATGTGCGAGAGAGATAGACTCATACTAGTGGTGGACATATCCGGATTTAAAAAATCCGAATTTAGTGAATCCGGATTTGACAGGTTATCCGGAGTATCCAGATTATTCAATTCAATTTTGCTGTTCGATGTCTTATTTTTACATACTAATTATATTTAAATTCTTTAACACACATGTTTGAACGAGCATATTATATTTCTGACGCATTCAACTACCAGTGTTGTTTTGTGCTTAGCAATAAAAATAATTAATTAATCTGAATAATCCGAATAATCCGGATACTCCGACAAATCTGGACATGAATTTAATTCAAATCCGAATTTGAATATCCGGATATTCGGAAAATTCAGATATTTGGATTTGATGCCCATCCCTAATTTATACATTACTTTTTGAAGGAGGTTGTAAACAATTTTATAATATTCCTTGGTAATCAATAATTGAGATAAGTATATTATATATATTTTGTATATTATTATCAATTTTTTTTATCATTGTAATATAAATGTTTATAATATCAAGGGACAAGGGCATTGTATAAATTGTTTATAAACTCCTTGGAAAAGTAATGTCAAGAGTCTTTCTCTCTCATACACATTATTATCTCAATGATCTCTCTCGCACATATGTTGGCTTCAAGGTGTTCTACACAAAACGAGCGTAATGCGCGGTCTGTATACGTATTATAAGTCTATGGATCGTACGCCCATGCATCTGACGTGTCCGTCGTTCCACAGTGTAAAGTAAACCGTCATGTTTTACTATGAAAGTTCTTATTCAGAATACCGGGAAATGACTTTAAACCACTCGTACATAATATATTTCACGGTTTGAAAAAATAAATACATTTTTTTATAACATAATATTATTATTCGACATGCAAATGATATTGTTTGGTTGCGTATCTGTATAGCCTGCAAAAAAAAAACCCGAATTTATAAAATATAATTAACACACGTATAACTATACAATGTGCTATACTAATATTGGGGTTGTGTCTTTGGATTTTTGAAAACGCTTTAGAGTTTTTGGATGCTACGAGTCAAAAGTCAAATCAGAAATTACAGCAACCTCTGGCATATTGTACCTACGATAATCGGACCCGGATATCTCGCCGTGGCCATTACGGCGTGGCCGTCTCGGCGTGAACCCATTTCGGCGTAGACCCATTTTGGCGTGCATTCAATTCTTTTGGAATTGTATACTTTAATTTGATTTTTATTATAAACGTCCTGTATGTTGATATAATATATGATTTTAAACACGCTACATAAATGATATTTGTGTAAATTATATTATACAATTTTTTAAAATACCTGTAGTGGAACTATAAAAATATAATACACATGATTTCTATACAAATTTATTTATTACACAAGTTACACAATTTAAAATAAACACCATAAATACAATTATTTCATTACAAGTCCCATATAATTACAAGTATCCAATTTTTTAACCTTATGTCTTACCTATATAAAGATATGAATTATAAATTATTTAGGAGCTGTTGGTATTAATTTTAATACATATGAATGGTAAAATATAATTATAATAATACATTATCACTCAATTCGTTGGCATGGAACACCTGTGAAATACGTTCAATACACTTTTTTCTTAGTTCTAATTTTCAGATTTGGTGTTTTTGCTCACGATGTATACTCGTGCGCTGATGTCAAAGACGATGAGTCTCGGGATATAATAAACGTCTATAATAATAGTCGTAATATTATTTTTATTACAATATTGTTTTGTCGTTTCAAGGACGAAATCGGTTGGTTTTTCATAATAACTCGATGTTGTCGCGGACGAGCGCAGCAGCCGGCTGACACGTATATATTATAATATTAGAGTAAACTGGAAACACGCACACCAATATCTATATAGGCGGCGAGATGTATGCAAAGTTTGTGATCTTTACGTTTCACGTGCGCAACCTTGTGGTGGCGGTGGCATATCCGTCTGGGGACTTGTATGTAAATAACAATCGCACTTTAGTGTTACGCCACTGTCCCATGAAAATGTATTTTGGTCATGGAAACGGAAAAAATAAAATAAAACAAAATAATCCAGTGATAAAAAGAACGAAAAGTTTAAAAAATATTATGTACATGTAGCGCACTTTCCCCACGGATGCAAACTTGTTTAGGCGTTTTGTTTTTCTTAGCGCTCGCGTGTGTGTACACGTCGTGTGTGTACACCACCGCCGCCGGCCGTTCCGACAAGATATTTTTATGATTATTCTTATAATATTATTATTTTGTTTCCTCGTGTTATCACATGAAATAACACGCGTACACTGATTCGCGTACCACCGTCGTGCCTTTTCGTCCTATTGTTTTATGATTATTTCTGCTTTGTTACGACGCAAAATATTATACCCGGCGGATTTATATAGTCATCAGGCTCTCTATCGCGCATGCGCGCACCAGCTATAGTGATAAAATCGTCTGCACAAAAGTACATAATAATATGGTATATTACATTCCACGAACATTTCCCGAAAACTAAACTGCCAACTCTGGCCACGAGGTATTTCATTCGAGAGTGGGTTTTCCGGAAAAACGTGTACCGAAAAATTCTTTTTCCTACAAACACAACATATAGGTAGTGTCCGGATGTACACTTTATTAATATATCTTACGGAATTCGATTCTTTTCCGTGTCGTATGTACGTTCCCCTGTATGTGGATATATTATTATAAAATCTGTAGTCCGTATATATATATATATTATATACATTAAATGTATCTAATAAAATTATGTAATAATATAACAGGAATATAAGACGAACCGTAAAAAAAAAATATATATATATATGGAATGAAATAAAAATTGAAATCCATACTGTCGTAACGAACGCTCGCCGCGTATTTTTCTATATGACAACGTTGGTCGTTCGTATACGTCCTCGTTAATCTGTACAATTTGACGTATTAACAACACGTTTTGTGATTGAAATCTTTCTACATTAAGTATACTGTCGTGTTTGTCGATTATTACTGATGTGTAAGTTACCAGTTGCAGCGTATTCAGGGGTTGTAACAGGGTATCTCCCGTTCCTACCAGATAATTGTAATTAAATATTCAAATAATATTATTAATATCAGATGAGTGTATATACAAATAAAGTTTAATAAATATTAAAAATAAAAATAAAAATAAAATATATGATCCTATACAGACTTGTTTGTCTGTATAGGAGCGTGATAGTAATAATATCAATATAGGTCCAAAAAAAGCTTTAAACCATCGTCTCGACTGTTCAAATATGTTGTACGAATAAGATTTTAATCTCTAATAGAATACACTACAGAATTATATATTATATAAAAAGTAGATACATATTAGCACTCCATCTCCTCTTCAAAAAAATTCTGGACTGATCGTACAACATAAGACAAAGAATTGATAAAAAAATTAGATAGTACGTATATTGTGTACATAATAATAATACAAATAAAATTAGTAATAATAATAGTAGGTATACTATTAAGTAATCGTCGATTATCTAATATATAGAACAATATATAGTGTATATAGTATATAGTACAACTTATTAAAATACGAGTATACATAATGAGATTGAAGGTAAGTGTTATTAGTATATACCTATAATATTATAATAGGGTAAGGTGTACATACGATTGGTTTTAAAACATTGTAGAATAATTATTATTGTTTGAGGAATTATTTTTTTGTTAATGATAGTGGTAAGAAAGTAGTTCATTTTTTTTCCGCTGCTAAGAACTTCCGACCAAAACCGCTTCATTTTTTTCAAACCCGCAATGTAATAGGCAATATATTAATATGTTGGAAAATAATGCGAAACAGTTGTAAGACGTGGCTATATACTATAAAATTTATTATGTAATCATATGTCACATTCATCAAATACATTACCTATAAGTTTAATACAGATACGCCTAGCGATAAGAAATCATCATATTACATGATTATATCATTTTACCATATTTGTCAGTATTGATTTAAATATTTCAAAATATTATTGTTTTACCTAAGTCATATCAAAACTATTGTTAATAAGTAGGACAACTGAAGATATGTTATAAACAAAATAGCATTTATTTTAAAATCGTATTTCAGAATACGAAAGGGTGTTTTGGTGATGAACGTGTGTAAGATGTGCAGTAAATCTGGGCGCCACTTCCAAAACGTAATGTGATAAGTACTCATTATAGTTTTTGATTTGTAGTTTTTAACTTTGATGTAAGACATTGTGCTTCATTTTCGTAACCGATATTATATATGATCTTTATTACTATAATATCATTATGACTGGTTCATATAATTACCTTTTACTTTTTAAACTTATTATGTTTTTATAGTTACTGTTTAAATTTAATATTTTAATTATTCAACTATCGTAGTTGTTTTAAAAGTTCTATACAATTAATAAAAAAACAACGTGGACGGTTAAAATTTTTACTTATTTCGTATGTAAATATTATCAAACGGAATTATCATAAAACTTTAAATTATACGACATATATTATATATTTGTATAAATCATAGTCGTTAAATTAGCGAAAGAAAAACTTGTTGACATATTTTACATTATTTACATTATGATTGTGCATAATATATTATAATATAATGTAGGTTACCTACTTGACGGTTAATTACAATTTTTTTCCCTTCAGTGATTTTTTCCTTTTAAAGTGTCGTGAGTCGTGACATAATAAAAAGTAAATGATAATTTTCCTTTATTAAAATAAACTAATTATACTTGATTACATTAACGGGGGGGGAGCAGCCGCGAGAGGGTATCTTGCTAATTGGAGTGTCGCGGAGTACGATGCTTCTCGCGTTTTTATCATATATCATTATGTGTAATATTAGTTATATATAACTACGATTTTTTTTAGGTATCTTTTTTTTTTTTACCTCTCGAGAGCATTCATTGTAAAGATAGGTAGGTACCTGCAACAGGGATTTGGTAGGATTACGTTTTTTTGAAAATTAATTTTCGAGGTTTTTGCTATTTTTTGTACCCCGCCTAAGCCGAGGACGACCGTACGAGCAGAAGGATGTAAAACCATTACTTAATGGAAAAAATAGAAAATCCGGACCTAGATTTTTATTATTGTGTACGTATAAATATTTTTTTTCCCTGCAGAAATATTACAACAGAAAAATATCACATTTTACCGAGGGATTTTGTCGATCTTCTTTTTATCGTTCTGTGAATCCATGGATTTCTTTTTACCCTTCTACTCCGAAGCGTTATATTATATTATATATAAATATAATATACAATCACCAAGTAGTTGAAAGTTTTATGATTATTATTATTATTATTATTATTATTCCTTTTCTTTTGTAAAACATATAATTCACTAAATTACACTGTAGGTCAATATTATAATGTCGAGCCATTTAACCTCATAATATATTAACTTTGAACAACAACGGTACAATATAGGTTAAATCGAACATAATAATCATATCCGTTTTAGTCAATATTATCACATGTGCCCGAGAGAAACACATCGAACATAAATCGAATAGTTGCAAAATCAATAAATATAGATATTGGGATATAATTGTCTGAAGAAGTTAATGTACGATTTGATAGTTTATACATAATCCCACGGTGGGCAAAATCGTATAGCAAAACAGTGGCATAGTTGTCACACTGATAGTTGCAACAAATATATAATTCCATCGTTTTAGTTTAGAAAAATCTAAAGAATGCCATTATCTTTCTGTCTTTGACTATCTTTTGTACAGTGTAACTATTTTGTGAGTGTTAACTAATAACTATGTTTCACACGAACTCTATATTATAGTTCAACTGAAATTGCTCGTTGCTTACTATATGTAGGTACCGGGTTCTTCAATAAATTAACGGAATTCCATCCATCAACAAATGCACCTACGTATCAAGTGTAAGCAATTGTTTTAGCCTTTTAAAATATACGAGCCTATTTTTCCGCGCACCAATGATACAATATCATAAGAATGCCACGAAACGTTACGAGAAAATATGATTGTCCGGGGTAGGTAAATCGATTTTGGACTAGGCACGACGAACCAGCGATGGAAATACACGTTGTTCGTGATAATTTTCAAAAATGTTTTGATTTTACGTATTATTTGTGTACGTTATAGGCGCGTAGTCTATGCGTATAACGATAATATCTTATAACGGATCGCACCCGTTCGTGTATTCCTATAGCTGCTATATAATACAATAATATGTAATTTAATATGTAATATACAATAATATACTAACAAAGCCGCGGCAGACCACGCGCGTTTCTTCGGACCGAAATAACTTTCGGAATATTTGAAAACATCCATCCGTCATAATATCGATGCGTATTATATTACATCGTTGACGAGCGCAGATTTCCATAATCTTTGGCTGTGTATATTATGTGGAATATTTTTTTTTGAAGACCGACAAACGCGCGTTCTATGGCATACACGTATTACGATGTGTGCTATATTATGCACACGCTGCATATCATTATAATATCCCGCACTCCCGTAACCCGCTCGCCACTCGGACACAGTCTGCATTATGTACATGCGCTTGGATCGGAATAAATTCGTCTGCTCCATTATTACCACAACTCCGAACAGCTCTCCGATAGCAGTCTGCACGTTTTCCAACCAGTTTGTACGCAGTACACTTACTATAATCGTTCAAGACGTTCAGACCGCATTTAAGACCGCGTCGTGGCCTACAATAAACGGAAAATCCATCGGTGGTCGGGACTAATACGATTGAGTGTAAGTATACTTTTTTAATACCACGATTCTTGCATAGAATATTTAATGTGACGTTACCACATTTGCGATGTCGACATTTTGTAATCTATTATTTTCACGTATTACACTGAGCTTATACGAGTCGTGAGCCGTTAACCGAGTCTAGCTTTACCGACACTGTTATTTATTAATAAATTATTTCTGACATTTTAAACATATTCTTGCATTGGGCAAAAATGTAAGATAATTAAGATATGGTACAATTCCAAAATTATCATAGAAATAATTCAATTTTTGTAGTGTTTGACCACCGATACGTGTTACATAGTGCATTAAATTTTCTTAAAATGGTCAATGGAAAATAATTTTATTCGAAAGAGATAATGAATTAGCTCTAGTTAATTTATACAAATATAAATTAATCGGAGAACGAAAAAAAAAATCTTTTGAGATAGATATATACCTATCAATAATAAATGTTCAGCAATAATAAATATTCTTTGTTTTAGATAAACATAATTTGATTGAAACTTCTAAGCAACATAATGACATTCAAAATTCAACTGAGAACATATAGGAACACAAATTATAATATTCGCTAAAAAAAATTAAAAACTTGAATTTAATATAAAACCTTTCGAATAATATTAAAATCGACACTCACAAATAATGTGGCTTTATTGGTAAAATAATTTTCGAAATCGGCTCAGTAGATCCGGAGATTACTCCCTCTACAACCAACCTCACGAAATCACAAACTATTACCTCTTTATAATAATAGTATAAATTGTTTTATATTTGTACAGTATTCATTCATATTATAGACATTTGACGCGATCATAACACTATTCAATTGATTTCATTAACGTTAAATAAATCGTTATTGTATTAAATCAATTGCTTACGGACGTCTGATTTAAATACTCGGGACGCAACTAACGTGTTCCCATTATAATAGTAGGTATACGTCTGAAGTTTCACGTAATGTACCTGCAACTGTATACTGCACACCGTGTCCGTCGAACATAAAATTTAAGTCGCACGGTGACGAAAACGCGTGATAACATAATAATTATTACACTCAGCGAATGACATGAGCGTGTGTGCGGTATACGACTTGCGAGTAGAAAACTGCACGTAGTGTACGTAAACGCGAGGGTGGAATAATATTATGTTTCAGCATTCGCGCATATCGTTATCCGTCATTACTGAATAGTTTTAGTGATTGTGGACGGACTGCCTACAGACGCCGGCGTGCCAGAAACTTCCGTTCTCAGCGTATATGTTGCTCGCAACCGCGGCTGCGTCATGCATAGAAAAGTATACAATATAATTATAAACTTAAAACCTTTGGAACAACTCGTTAAAATTGTTACGAAACCGTAATGAGCGGCGAGAGGACGGGAGACTCCGCGGAGACTTAATAACATATCCGTGCCTGGCCTAGACAAAAGTTTGCACGAACATTGTGTAAGCTTCTTAAAAGTTTTCTTCTTTTTCCAAATCTTTTCACACGTAAAGCGTTTAAAACACGGTGACTTAATTTCATCATCGCGCGTACTGCGCCTTATATCACGACGAAAGGTGAAAAAGAAAAATCGTACCGTATAAAACAACGATATTATTATTATTCACTGCACGCAGCGTATGCACGACATTAAAATAAAATATGATCTACATCCCTACGAGTACAACAACTACCAAGATAAATCTCGTTAAAAGGGAGATATGTAATAAACATATTATTTAATTGACATTTTAATTTCATTCCCAGTTCGTCATCCCAAGAGGCGTTGTCCTTAATCTTGTTATTAATTGTTTTCGTTAAATGTTCCGTCTATATTTAATATTAAAATAGTTCACAAAATTCTAAAATACTAGATGGACACGTAAAATAGCTGTGCAATGGTATTTGTTATTATCAATAGTACTGCGTTCCACTATTTTCTATTAATAATTAATAATTTACTCTGAGAGTTCGACGAGTCGACCGATCATGTATATTAATGTACGTATAACAATGCACTAACCTAACCTTAGCACAGTTTTCTTGAGGAGAGTCCTGAAAAATGATATGTGTTTCTAATGCATAACTTATATTAAAAATGCCAAATATAAAAAGTTATATCGGCATCTAGAGGGGGAGGAGGTCCAGACACAATGGAGCCCTCCCCCCGTAAGTCCATCACTGCCTCTGCATGGCAATAATTATAAATAAATAGTTAAAATTATGTGAACGGAAAAAAATAAGATATATACGTAGTACATGCGATCTTGAATATTTGGCCACGAAACGGAGCACGGTTTATCGCGAAATGAAGATTATAAACAATAGTTCGAAAGATTTTAAATGCGTAGTTAAAACTCGCGAGTGTACAAGATTTATAACGATATTAAGACCATTTAAGTCTTAAGTGCTATACTTACCGACTAAATTGAGTACAAAAACAATTAAACGAAATAATACAATGGTAAAACAATTAATTCCTAATGACTCGCAGTCCCAATTGAAAACAAACCTTAAATTCGACGAGAGTATTATTAAATATTCAAAACGGAATTATTATATTATTTATGCTCTACTTCAGTGTGTATGTACGCGTGAGCACAAATGGATTTTGTAAACATATCCGCCGTTTGGGACATCGAGTATACTATGCCTTGATTAGTATTGTAAATATTCGTGGATCGCAATGATCCGTGAATATTACGCATTATATACACGCATAGATATATTCATTTGCTACGGAAGACTCTTTGGTCGAACTTGAACATTTTTGCAATTTTAAGAATATTGTTCCATACTGAATGAGCGGTTCCCCGTTGCGGTCTTATGAGTTATATTCACTCATAAGACACAATAATATTTACGAATCTAATCAATCCGAATTTTGTATTTTCACTAAAATATGTGACTGCTTTGATTAGATATACACCGTAATGTTTGATTTGGTTATGCAAATAATAGTAATTCCAATGGATAATAAATTTAAATCTGCACTAACAATTCCGTATTATAGATATCTCATTAGTTCGGAGATTATTTTTTGATTTTAGATTCTGAACGGAGTGATAAATGCATTAGATTTACAACGATGTGTTTTTTTTTTTACTTTTGTATCTGTCTTTATGTTTTAGATCAGTAAAAATTTGTCGATTTTCATATACAGCATATTTTCAGAAAGCAAAGTGAATGTAGATAAAATCATCAGGAAAAACCATAAAAAAGTGACGGAAAAACGGGAATTTTTACGCGAAATCACGCTTTGACAAAATACATTTTTTTTAAAAATGCTCTAACTTAAAAATGAAATACTGTAAATACTTGGGATTTTCACCAAATGCTTTTATTAGTATTTTCTAAATACAATTAAGTTTTCGAAGTATTTTGATTTTTTTTTGACGTATTCATAAACAATTTTCGACTTTTCTAAATATTTTTTTTTTGTAATATCGATAAAATAAATTTGGCTGTTTAAAAAACTGAAAATTTAATACAAGGTTTATTATAAGCTATATTTATAGCAATAAAAAATAATTAAAACCGTTTTATACAAATTTTTTGCAAACCCATAAGTTAAAAATCACCATAATTTGCAGGTTATTATTATTTGTAATTGAAAATTCATACAATTTTTGTTATTTTTACTTAAGGACCTCAAGGTTTTACATTTTACACAAGTTTATTCATAAGTTATTCCTCAAATAACTATAAAAATTACTACTGGACTTCCAGGAAAAATTGTTATGACCGTCTGAAATTTAAATTTTTACAAAATCACATAAAATAATGATTTATCCTCAAACAGTTTAAAATATTTTTTATTATTCAAAAAGCATAAGTAAAGAAATTTGAAATTGTTACCAGTTGCTTAGATTAGAATTTTCTTTAAGTAATTTCACAATATTTTACTGATTTTTTAGTAACTTATAATCATTTGAAGTATTTGATTTCTTTAAATTTTTGTTTTATAATTGTTGATAAATAAAAATTACCTGAGACAAAATGCTTAAAAATGTAATAGAAGATTTTACAAAAGTTGATTTACTGTCATTCAAAAATTGTTGAAATACATAGGCAAAATTAATTATTAATTATTATAAACGTTTGAAAAGCCAATATTGACTTAATATTATAATAAGTATATCAATTAAAAGTGCCCGAAGAAAAGTTTACAAAACAGAAAAATATTATAATTCCTAATCTAAAATATTATGAAATTCATAATTAGAAATAATTCTCTATGGAATTCGAATAATGATCTCTGTCCATAGTATGACTACATGCTGTAAACAAGTACTCTTATGTACTAAACTTTTTGTTATAAATTTAGTACATAACTCCATGTGCATTTCAGATTACGAGTTACTAAGATTCTACTGCCGAGTCCATGCAGAAAGAATAATAACATATTTTTCATTCTTTTAACAAAAAACAACTTTGAAAAAGTTATTTACACCAAGTAACCAAGTGATCCCATACTGTATCATCAAAACGGCAAAATTTTAATAATATTTTGAAAATGTCCATGTAGGTACACGTTTCGGTATGTATAAAGATATTATAAATTGTTTGGACAAAAATATTTTTGAACAATAATAAATTCGTTTCGATAAATATAATATGAATATTATCCGGATTCCAATCGTACTTCCAGCATTATAATATATTATTGCTGCGACAAGAGAAGTATAAATTATTTGAATACCTACCCATTATATATAAGGCTATATACATATACGAGTAGTCACATTTTGTTTTGTGTTAATTTAGATTTTTTAACATATTATGCGCTCAAACGCGATGAAAATGGGTATTATTATATTATTTTTTGTCCTTTTTCTCTCTTTTACCCTCTCTCTCTCTCTCTCTCTTTCTTCATTCCAACACTATAGGTCAACTTTATTGAGCTTGCTCGTGCTTTCTTTAAAAAGAGTTATACTAGTATAAAATATTCATAAGTATTCGCAAGTCGCCTCCCAGCGGGTACTTTTTATGTGCACCGGATATTAAAGAATTCCAAACACTGTGCGCGGTCTAAATAAAACCAATTAACCGTAAACCCTTATGATCACGTGTTGATATTATATTATTAACAAGAATATATTAATATATTAAATTGTGTATGAAAGAAATTATTTAATTATGATTTTTCTATACTTTTTTTTTATGTTAAACATCCGTTTTCATTATGACTGTGATGAATCGACGTTTGAGTAAACCGGCAGCGGAGGCCTTATTGCAGAAATTTTATTTTGAGCTATTAATCGTGACTTATCACAAATATTACTTGTAATTTCCGTATTTGGAATAGTAATTTATTTCGGTGAAAACAAAATTAACAATTATTATAAAAATATTCACGACCCGAATGCTCGGGAAACAATGTTTAATCGAATAATATTTGTCTTTTGCAACTCGCAAAGTCAAATATTTGAATAAGAAATAATTAAAAAAGTAAAATAAAAGAATTCTGCTATATATATTATTATTTTTTTTTTTAAAAAAAAAACTTTAACAGTAAATCTTTGAATAAAAAAACTTCTATACACCGTAAGACGACCTTTCGTATTGTTGTATTTTTAATAATTCATTGAAGTCAAAGAGAAATAAATAATTTCTTTTTCTTGGGTATTCGAAATTTTCCAATTTGATATTTTTCCCCAGCAGTATATCCGACTACTGTTTGAAAAATATTATTGTAACAGGTGTAACGGGTAAAATGCAATACTACGCGCAGTGTTATGATTCACGATTCGCGCAATATCTTATTTAAGTAGGTTAGCGGTATAGAAGAATCGTATTCGATATTGTGCGGCCGGCCATTTGTGTTTACTTAATATTTCAATTAAAACGTGTACAGCTAGGAGCAAGACAGTTGGAAAAAAAAATTATAAAAAAAATTTACATTAATATTACGTTCACTCAATATTTCATAATATACTATTATTTAAATATATAGCTGTGTAGAAGTATTCGTCGCGTACTACGCTATGCAAGCATAGAATAAAATCGATTTTTTTTTTCTGGACGAGAATAAAAATACTTTTTTTTCTAAGTTGAAAACATAAAAAGAAAATAACGTGTGTATAATATAATAGTTTACATTAAAAGGCCGTGTGACAGCAGAGCTAAATCGAGCTGTCAAAACACGCGTTTCTGTATTTTATTGGCCGTGACTCTCGCAGAATAGTCGTAGAACAATAACTCGTTTCTCTCTCTCTCTCTCTCTCTCTCATTCTCTTTCAGTCGGTAAGCGGTGAACTTTATCTACTTTTTCCATAGACGTTTTTTATTTTATTTATGTACATATCCATTTTCGTTATTTTCAATTGGAGATGTGACAATTTTCGTTTCGTTTTGGAACATAAATTAAACGGGGTGTAAAATAATAACATGGATAAAAAAAAAAAAAAAAAACATGGATAAAGTTCCTTGCTGTCGTCTCTTTTTCTACGGCGAATATTTTAGCGACTATCGACGCACTTATATTATTTTTTGGAATGAGATAATATATGTGGGATACAAAAAAGTGTTCGACAAATGCGTCTTACGGTTTAGTAGGAAACTACGACGACTTTTAACTCTTCGCTGTCGACAATTAATTATATTTAAAAAGAAAGCAAGGATGAACATTGTTTACGGAGATTAAAACCATTCCTCCAATCTCGCTATTTACACAAATAGCATATAACATAACTATACTCAACTTATCGGTAAGGTAAATTTACCAATTTTAATTTTACCGAAATAACAAGCAGTGGACACCTCATATTAAGCGACTGTACCAGGTTATTATTCATAACATATAAATAAAATAGAGCGGTTGATATATACGTAAAAGTATAAAACGATCAAACGTTTAATATGCAATGTGTCCACAATTTTACTGGTTATGTGATTTTTTATTAAGAAAAAGTTTCTATTATGGTTTATGTTATTATTTAGTGAATGTATATATTTTTTATCATACTAGTTGAGTAGAGTATATTTTCTTATATTGTTACTTATTACTTTTATTTTTATTATGAAGTAGGTAACAATTTTTATTTTTAATTATTTATTTATATACGATTATATATCTTTAAAGATTTTAATTATTTTTGTTTTTGTTAATGATGTAATACGTACCTAAAGAACCGGATTTGATCAATTTAAATTTATTTTATAATTGCATTTTTAACATTTCTGTCCATAATAAATAAAAATACATACAATAAATCATAAACGTGTATTTGATCTACATAATAACCTTATCGAAAACAATATAAGAATAGAAATTTTCGAAATCAGACGTTTATCATATGATGCGGTAGAGAAAACTGCCTCTATTTTTAGGGGTATGCGATTATATAAATTAAAAATATTAAAATTTACCGAATTTATGGTATAAATATTTACGTAAATTATTCTCGATCATTTACCAACAAGAAAAAAATAATGTTAAAAATGTACTTAAATTTCAAATTTATTATTTTGTCTCGACTTTAGTTATGTGAACCGATTTAGTACCGACAGCCAACGTGAATTTTTTTTTTTTTTAATAGAACCATGACCCTAGTTTTAAGCCGTGTAGTTTAGGTATATAGCATATACGTACAACCTTACACAAGAAACACTATAGACAGTATGCGGGGGGCAGAAAGACTTAAAAGTTGAATATTTCATCCGATTCTATGACGTTGAGGTGAAGTGGAACATCTTAGTCATCATATTTCTCGTCGCCGTCACCTTCCCCGACCTTCATCCAACCCCGACCACTATAGAAAACACCACTATGCCCTGCCAACCACTACGTTTACGTATTTATGTGAAAGCCTCGGTGCAGACGCGAAACTATCAATAAGTGATGTCTAAGATTTTCCACCACACCACCACCTTTATGGTATGGAATCCGCTTAAATATTAAACTCCGCCTCCACCTTAATATTCTCCCACTCCTCATGTTACGGGATCGGTATTATTATACTACTCTCATGGTTGTCTGCACGCAATAGTGCGTACACGTCATCTGTATAAAATATTAAAATAGACTTTCAGACTTCAGTTGAATTTGAACAAAAATGATAATAACAATAATAACTTTTTCCTAGGGGGTTCAGTGCAAATGCTAAGAGGATTTTGTTTTTAGGTCACTGTACAATATATACGTCTCGTGGACGCGATAAGCAGAAAAATATTATATGTATACAGCTATTGTAGCTTATTTGCGTTTTTTTCTCATGTTTTCCATCGCGCGCAACACATAGTAGGTATCCGAGTCGGGAATTTCACAGCACTGGGGTGAAAACAACACTTCGTCGCGGCTCATTTATTTTAAACCCTGCCGGCCGCCTGCAAATGGTTGAACGATCATTTGCAATAATACGCAGAACACGGCATTTCTTTTTCATTTATACTTTTTTCATCCATTTTTCGTTGGTTTTCGAAACTCGTATACGAAACGCACTTGGAGTTTTTCACATGAACTGCACTGCTGTGTCATAATGAAAATAATATTATTACGCTATGGTTATAGACTTGTTATTTGCGAGAGTGTGTACAACGATGAGGACGGTATACGATGGGAAACGTCCGATACGGAGAAAAACAAAACAACAATAGGTAGGTAGATAGATACTCGTTATTCAAAACACGCTCCCAATTCGTTCTGAAATCCTCGATATACAGCTAGATGACAAATGATCGTATTTTCTTGCACTGCCTTACTTATTAGTGTTGCTGAGCTGATTATGTAGTCTATACGTGTCTATAAAGCGTTTAACTGAATTGAAATTGTTGAATAATTTAGCTTGTGTGCAATTACACTAATCGTCTAGGCATTTAACCCAATACCATATAACGCCATCAAGGTGAACAACAATTGGAAATATTTTTTATAATACATTATATTTTAAACTATATATTCTCATATATTATTGGATGGTCAACGATTTATTTTCATTCTACATAATTTACGCCCTGAAGAACGATTCCTCAAATTCCACCGGAATCGTGTTGTAGCCATAAATTACATTGTCGTTGGTCCGGTATTCAATAACGAAAAGGGCCATAAAACGCGATTACTTTTACTTTTTAATGGTGAAAACCTATAATATGGCCTGTGGATGTTTTATTTTTGTATAGTTGGATTATTTTATCATCCAAGTATTTGTATTTAAATCAGAATATTTTACATAATATTTTTAATATAATAATTTAATTAACAAGAAAATATATAATTCTAATTATTACAAAAATGTTTGATTTTTTTATAATTTACCTTGCTATTATTGGGCATTTAATCGGATTCACATGAGCGGTACATTAAAATTGGATACAAGTTAAACACTTTGAATATTTGCCTAGGCAAAATATCCTATTTGGCAATACAATATAATATGCACTTTAAATATAATATAATATAAATTGTACATTGCAGAGCTAATAGAACTTTGCGTGGTGTATATTATGATTCAAGTCCATGACTACGTTGTCGGTACGTGTTGTTTGTTTACTCGTACATTGATTTTTAATGTGTCGGATGCTGAGGAGAAACATCGCTATAAAACTGTACATCCTATATTCCATTTACAGGATGCAGCGAGAATACCAAGAACATGGATGGCTGAAGATGTCATACCCATCGCCTCATTTGGTATTGCGTTGCATGAATACATCAAACAAGACTTAGGAGTTAATTTGCCGATGGTTAATGTATTGTCAGAAGTAATAAAATCGAGAATCGAATGAAATGATTGAATTTTGAACATCTCATACTCCGAGTGTTCGAAGCGAATGAAGTAGATACGATTAGACATGTTATCACATAGTCACGTTTAATGTGACGCAAGCCAATCAGTTTGAAATCATCCGCATTAAAAACGGTAAAAATATTATCTCGATAACGAAGATTACTTTTATATTCAATCGAATCGAACGGCATTTATCAATATAGGTGACTTGACATATTAGTGTTTATGTTATTATTCATTTTTTTTTTCTTGTGAGGCGTAAAAAATATTAATCCAGCATGAGCCATCACTAAGTTAAGTTGAGCTTTATACCGAAATTATGATATTCCGCCCGATTTGAAAACGCTGCAGAGTACGTATGTCTTATCAGAGCGCGTCGGTACTGCAGCTGCAGTAGTTAGAAAGTCGTTCACAATTATTAAATGAAATAACACAAAATAATACGTGTTTTGTGTATAAAACATTTATACAAACATTTTACCAGAAATAAGTGTCATTTATAGTTACGTCTCTAAATAGTACGCAGCACAGTCACGTATATTATCTACAATGTATTATATACCAATACAAATGTGTACTTTTCCGTTTGTACTCGAAAGTCTCGGTCACGCCGTGTGAGATTAATAACGGATTCCGCGGTGATACCAAACCTACCTATAATATGTACGGTGGAAGACTGCAGTTCAGTCATTCAATCCTGGAAACGGTTCTCAAACAACGTTTTTCGTGTATACCTTTATACGTGATACGTACAATATTTGTATACATTTTGTAAAGGGTCTTCTCTGCCCGTCGATCATTCAATAAATAAATAAATGAACACGCTGATCGCAGTTTTCGATCCCTTCGAGTTGTATCGGAATATTACATTGCGTTTAAACGCAATATGGTATTTATTACCCGTGCACATATATTACCATGTAAACCTTTATTTTTATCATCATGAGTACTCTACGTGCGGCAGATCTGTTTTCGAAAAGAAAAACGCGTTTTAGCGACGACGCGTACTTGTGTAAAACCCGGGCAGCAAAATGTTGATGATAGCTGTTTACGAGGAATGCTGCACTCGTGGCCGCTTTCACTGACTGCAGTGTTCGCACCATTCGTGTTTGACAGAACACAAATATTTACACGAGTAAATTATTTGAAATGACGGTTTTCAATAATATTATTTTATTAGATTTTACGGAAAAGAAGAAATTTCGTTTTTCGTATTTCGCGATTCCCGGAAAGTCGTGAATAATTTAATCAGTTTTTTTATTTTTTTTTTTTTTTATCAACATATACACCACCAGATCCCGAAACGGTTCAATGCATATGTATATATAGGTACCTACATGATGTATTCGTTGAATCGAGTTTCAAATAGTTATATACTGTATTATGTACCTACACACGGCTACACCGAAAAGTTACAAACCAATGTGAACGGAAAAACTTTTACCGTTTCCGTACAATTTGCTTTAGTACATTTTAACAATGCATGTTCAATTCATTTGACGCAGAGATACCGTATAATTCTATTAAACCAATCTATTCCATCATGATTTTTATGTTACCGTTTCTATCTCATCCATTTTCTTTAATCACATACACACAATTCATATACTAAAATCGTATTTGTATTTTTAAAAAAATAATCGTACTACCATTCATGTATTAGGTATTCTAGTTGCTCTTTTGACAGTTATCGACGATCAAATTCCTATTTTCGAAAGAATCATTCACTTAATTCTGTTTTTTACGTACTAGAATTAACTGTCACCGGTCAGTATAAAATAGTATTATTTTCAGTGGACGACTCTGCGTTGACCCTCAATTAAAATTTTTATTTTCTAAACATATAGAGATAAGAACTACATAAGGTCTACAGTTGAAATCTGTACGAGTTATTTTGTACGGTTGACTAGAAAACATCGAGTGACATTTCCTTTTCAAAGTTGGTGCATTTTAATGCGTTTAAAACATTATACCTTTACAGCAGCTGGAATTTCAACAACTTTCCATTAGGTAAGGATGAAATTCGAAAAACTATACTGTGCCCATCCCTAAGGGATCGGTCTCATAAAATAAGTTCTATTTATTAAACATTTAAATCACACGGACCGGCCATTTTTTTTTTCAAGTAAATTAATATTAAATAACACTAAAATGCCAACAGTTGTTACTCCCGCGTGTTCCGCTATGAATCGACATGCCGAGAAATCCATTGACACGGAAGAGTATTAAATGCTATTTATACGCGTGCGCGAATTGTAAAAGAGAAAAAAGAAAATTCACTATTTTATGTATCTCGATGGAATATTCAGGAGTTTTCGGGAACGTGTAGAACACAAATAGAAAAATAATTTTCCGTCGAGTGAAATATTAATTTCCATTAAAATACCGCGATTGCGTGTGGGTTTTAGCGTTTTGTAAAAGTTATGATAGCTGAGCTAATATTAATATATTAGCCTGCGTCATCGTCTTCGGTCATTTCGGAAGCCATCAATAATCCATGAGTGTTTATTTATTCCACTACGTAACAGAAACCATTAGCCGAACCGTAGCTGTACACATTCTGTTTAATAATGAATAAATATAATTATATTTCAATTGATGCTCATAATGTATGAATATATATATACCTACGGCATACTTACGCATAGATAAAAATTATGCATCGCATACATATTGTATAATACTACGCACAAGCAACCTCTGTAAATCATAATATTACAACAATTTATGCGATGATAATTTTAACGAGCCATATAAGACATCACGATTCACGTTATCCTAGGAAAAACCATTTGGTTTCGGCATAAAAACTGTTTAGAACCATCTGATATTCTGAGGAAAGAATGTCATTATGCGACACAATGTGCTACATTACTGGGGATAAAAATAAGGAAACTTCTATTAGAATATGTTACAAATTGGTCGATAGAAATATAATGTATTGAGCGCACGTACAAAATAAAAAAGATAAAAAACAAAATATCCAAAGGATCAGTAATTATAACTTATAAATTATAAAAACTAACCGGTGACACAAAAGAGAAAATGACACACTTATTAATACGTGATTTGTAAGTGCGATAATTCTACTATAGCAGATGACGTTTTATTTATAATTTGAATGCGTTGTTTTGGATTAAAAATATATACTTTGTATTCTGCAGTGTTAGATTAGTATTCAGTGTGTCTTTGATATTTTCATCATATCTCTTTAAGTAATAGGGCTTAAATCCAATAATTATCGTACTTAGATTCGTATTCGATGCTTTTACTTATTTGAAGTAAATTATTTTGTTTTATTTTTATTTCTAATTTTTAAACAATTACTACAGGCTACAGGCATAACTATTCATTGAACACTCGCATAAGCATTCAGTAACATGAAATGTTTAAGTGGTTCTTATAAGTAGCGTCCATCTCATATATTTCTACTACCATAATACTAACCACACCCAACATATTACGAAAAGGTAACGTAGTGGTTATATGTATAATATTAATCACAAGAATATTTACTACGGGTGTAATCTACGAAGAACAAATTTTCACCATCTGATCTTTAAGCGGCCCTCACACGATCAATATTACTGACAGTATAA